>JBBPBX010022581.1:19881-31627 GCA_038048925.1 Garcialebias charrua
AGAGTCAGAGTCAGAGAGTCTTTATTGTCATTTGCACCGCATGTGGTACATGTGATGAAAACGAGATTATGTACACGGGGTCCCAGTTACATCCAACAACAAATGAAAGAGAAAAACAGTAATAACATCTAGAATTAACTAAGAAAAACATCAACTAGTAATACACTAAGCCTAATATAGTGGAAATAAACAGCAGCACGAACATGAGTTTGTATGAGCAGATGGTCACAGATGAACACAGATGAACACAGCAACAAGAAAACAGATCAGCATCAGTATGATGTGATATTTTGCAGTGTTTATTTTTTATTTTATTTTTATTTATTCATGAGTCTAACAGCCTCAGGGTAGAAGCTGTTCCTCAGTCTAGTGGTTCTACACTTGATGCTCCTCAACCTCCGTCCTGAGGGGAGTGGGGCAAAGAGTGAGTGTGCTGGGTGAGTGAGGTCTTTCATGATGCAGGTGGCTCTTTTCCTGCATCTGGAGGTGTAAATGTCTGTGATGGTGGGGAGACTGACTCCAACAGACTTCTGTGCAGCCTTCACCACTCTCTGTAGAGCTTTCCTCTCTGCAACTGTGCAGCCTCCATGCCACACGTTGATGCTGGAGCACAGGATGCTCTCCACTGCACACCTGTAGAAGGAGGTGAGGACTGGGCTGCTCAGACCAGCTCGTCTCAGCCGTCTGAGGAAGTAGAGTCTCTGATGACCTTTCTTGATCAGGCTGGTGGTGTTGTTGCTCCAGCTGAGGTTATCATTCATGTGTACACCCAAGTACTTGTAGCTGGAGACCACTTCCACTGCAGACCCACCTATGTTCAGTGGGGCGTGGGTGTGTTTGTTCCTTCTGAAGTCCACAATCATCTCCTTTGTCTTCTTCACATTCATGTGAAGATTATTCTCTTTGCACCAGCTCTCCAGGTGTTCCACCTCCTGTCTGTAGCTGGACTCATCATTGTTTGTGATGCATCCCACCACCGCTGTATCATCTGCAAACTTAACAATATGACAGCCTGGAAGTGTGGCTGTACAATCATATGTGAGCAGAGTGAACAGAAGGGGGCTCAGCACACATCCTTGAGGAGAGCCAGTGCTGAGGGTTATGGTGGAGGATAACACGCTTTCTCTCACCTAGGGACAACTTAAGAGTCACCAGTCAGACTAACATGTATTTGGTCTGTGGGAGGAAACCAGAGTACCTGGAGAAAACTCACGCATGCACGGAGAGAACATGTGAACTCCACCCAGAAATGTCCCGGGCTGGGATTTGAACCGATGACCTTCTTGCTAAGAGGCGACAGCTTTACCAACTGAGCCACTGTGCTGCCCTCTAACAGAAGCCAATTTAGTTTTTTATTTCCATTAAATAGACCAAACATCAAATTTGGGCGGCACGGTGGCTCAGTTGGTAAAGCTGCCGCATCTTAGCAAGAAGGTCATCGGTTCAAATCCCAGCCCGGGACCTTTCTGGGTGGAGTTTGCATGTTCTCTCCTAGTTCTCCAGTTTCCTCCCACAGACCAAAAACATGTTAGACTGACTGGTAACTCTAGAGCAGGGGTCACCAACACGGTGCCCGCGGGCACCCAGGTGCCCCCAAGGACCATTTGAGGCGCCCGCGGACCTGTTCTAAAAATAGTACAACTCACTACTTAGCTGCATTTAAAATTTAATTTTATTCAGTCGTTATTCTTTTGTTTTTATTTATATTTTAAATTGTCTATCTTAAAAATATGTTCTTAAAAATATGTTTATTATACATTTTTTTCAATTTACGCTTTGTTATTTCCGAAGAGTTTATCAAACTGGTGCCCTTTGTATGACTCCGTACCCACGAAGTAGCTCTCAGTTTCAAAAAGGTTGGTGACATCTGTTCTAAATTGTCCCTAGGTGAGTGAATGTTTGTCTCATTTGTCTCTATGTGTCCCTGTGATGGACTGAAGACCTGTCCAGGTGTCCCACACCTCTCGTACAACAGCTGCAGGACATGGGCACCTGTGACCCCGTGACCCGAAAAGGAAGTAGCAGGTAAAGATGATGGACGTAAGACCAAATTTTAACTGTAAACAAAACAGTGGTAATTTGAAGCAGATTAAATTAGATGCTATTTGGATTCTGTTTAATCTGCTAATCTGCATTTGTACCTGAAGCAGAGCCTCAGCGCTGCAGTTCAGCTCCACCAGCTTTAAGAAGTTTGTTCTATGGCCGCCACAAGAGGGAGGTGTGGCGTCGCACAAACAGAACGCATCAACAAAACCTGACCCATGCGGTGCCAAACACCTCACATCGTTTAAAACATGAGCAGATGTTTGCAGTTGTTGAGTGAACCCCCAGGACTACGAGGCGGGGCAGACGTACCCTGTGAGCATCTGGATTGGTGTTGAGGTTGCCGTTGAGCAGAGGTTGGAGCGGAGGAGGAGGTGGGACGGGTTGAGTGAAACGATCTCGTCTCTCCTGGCTGTGCTGCAGAGCCCAGTCCCACACGGGGGGCAGAGGAGGATCAGACGGGTCCGAGTCCGGGTCCGGGACGTCCCTCCAGCCGTTGACGGGGGTGTAGGACTGGCCGAGGTTCTGGGGACAGATCAGACAGTTGTGAGTCTGCGCAGTTAGAGAGGAAGGAAACCCCAAACGTGTCAGGTGTTCGGTGGTACCCGTAAACGTTTGCACCGCTCCCGCTGGCAGTTTGCCAGGAAGGTGCAGAAGAGCGGCAGGTGAACGCTGTCGTGCACGGCCAACAGGAAGTCGTCCGTCAGCTGGAAGCGAGAGGGGAACTGGGACCACAGCTGCCAAACACAATCCAGGAAGAGCAGGAAGACTGGAGACTGACGGGAGGAATACAAATATTTATTATTAATGAAGAGGAGGGTGAAGTGAGGAAGACGAACACAAACCAGTTAAATTTGGCAGGAGACTGTGTGCACCGTGAAGTGTCAAACAAGATGAAAAAACAACTGCACTTTAACTCGCCCAGGCAAGACTGCCTACGAGATTCAGATAAGATGGAATCAGGTGGACGTTCTGATGAACCTCCGTCAGAGGTTTGCATCAGAACTTCTCATGGCCCCGCCCCCTTTACAGTGAAAACACTAGGGGTGCAGGAAAAAAACAAAACGATTTTTTAAAGAATCTAGATTCTTAGTCCTGGCAATTCAGAATCGATTCTAAAAGCCCCAAAATCGATAGATAGATATATTTTTTTTTTAACATTAAAACCCAAAAGATAAAGAAAATAAAACCATATCTCATAGTATATGAAAGAATACATAAAATGAAAGGTGGCAGAAAGAAGAAGAAATCTTATTTTATCTGCCCCTTTTTTCAAAAACAAAACAAGTTCAAACAATCAATTCAAACAATAATCTATAAGTAACAGAGCAAAAAGAATAACTTTTCACAATCTACAAATATCTAGAACATTAAACACTTAACTAAAAGTTTTAGTATTTTGTTAACAATTTAGTTTGTTCCTAGATTTTTATTTTATTGTTTTAGAGAAATCCAGGCAACTAAGCTAACCTAATACTGGTTATTTAAGTTACAGAATTTAATGCATTCCTGTATAATTTGATCCTATTTTTGGTATAAATATCAAACGATGCAAAAAAAATGATACAATAAGGAACCTAAAATTATTGTTTTAAATAAATGTTCTATTTGTTTACATTGTTGTTTAATATTCTCAGTTTAAAATTATTGTTTTAAATAAATGTTCCATTTGTTTACATTGTTGTTTATTCTTTTCAGCTTGTCAGTTACAAAACGGAAACTAAATTATGACCATTTTAATAGAAAAATAGTTTCTGAATCAAAAATAGTTTCTGAATCGAAAAATCGATTTTGGATCGAATCGTGACACCAAAAATCGGAACCGAATAGATTCTCCAGACACAGAGATTCGCACCCCTAGAAAACACCCTCTCTGCTTTGACAGGAAGTAATGGAACTCCTGTTTGCTAATAAAACAGATTTGAATCAAACTACAACTTAGTTTGAAGATTTAAAATGCCAAAACATCACAGCCTGTCAGGTTCACTGCAGTCAACAATTAACGTGTTTACACTGAAAAACTTTTCATAAAAACTAATTCAGGTTAAACGAACCGGACGAACAATCTACCTGATGCGTCCAATTCTTACACATGTTCTTGTTTCTCAAGCTGATCATTATTTTTTTGTTGTTTTTCTGCGTCAAATATACAGAAAACAGTAAATGATGTCTCTGTTGTAAACGAGTCCTCGTGGCTCAATGGGACTAACCTGTTTAAATACAGGTTGAATGAAAACCAGCATCCTTCACTAATCTTTGCAATCTGTGCCGTTTAAAGTTAGTCCAAAGTAAAATCTTACCGTAGTAAAAGTCGAAATACCACGAGACATCCTCACAACTGATTTTATTTGATTTACTATTATATTACATTTTTTGTAAATTATTAATTATTAGGTTATTAACTATTTTTTTACCGTAATTAATTATTATTATTATTATTATTCATTTGACCTGATTAAATCAACTACCACAGTTTAGGACAGGGATCTGCTGCCTTTGCCATAAAAAAACAATAAAAAAAATTAAATTAAAAAAGACAATCCTGCTAGTTTCCCCTAAATACATTTTTCCCTGAGCAGCAACATGTATCTGAAGATTTGATTGAAATAAAGGGTGTTGTATAAATACATCATATAAAATGTAGTTTTTGATAATATGAAATAAAAAAACTTTAATAAATTGTTGACAGTTAGTGGCATTAAATCAAGTTAGAACGAAGAAAAACAATAAACTTGTAAAAAAAAAAAGTATTGTGTAGATCATTGATAAATCTAAACACTGAAGTATGCAGACCTATATTTCTATATTTGTTACATAAACTTTAATAAAAAAAAAAAATACTTTGTCAGTTTGTTGGAAATTTAACACATTTCTTTTCATAAAAGCAGACATTTTATTTACTTCTAATTGTATTCACCTGTTACATTTAATTCTTCCTTTTTTTATTTTTAGAAATACTTGCCATGTATGTTTCTACTGTTTTCTTTAATTGGTTATTAAAAAAAAAAGTATTTACATTTTGTTTGATCGTTTTGACCACAGCTCCAGAGAACCTCTGGGTGCATCTGGATTAGGATTTAATCTCTCTGAGGCAGGACTGTTTAGAGAAGCAAACAAAACCCAGATGTTTGTTCTGCGCCTGATGTAATTTTTTGCTGCTGCCTCAGAGGTCGTATACGGTGAGGTCACTTCCTGTTACATTTGCAGCTCAGAAGCGGACCTCACCTCCTCCTTGTCACTGTCGCGGTGGTAGTTGATGCGGCTGTAGAAGCGGTGGCCGCCCATCACCCACTCCTTCTGCACCAGGCCCTGGAAGCCCAGCTGGGTCCGACAGTGCGGGTCACACATCACCTGCACCAGGCTGGACACCACGCAGCTCAGGTCCCGGTCCTCCACCTCTGTTAGGGCAGAGCATGACGTTCATAAGGTCTGACTGTTCCCACTTGACTTAAACACAGGAGCATTCATCTTCATCCTCGCAGATCTTTATTAATATGAGGTCACATGAGTCCATTAGTCACATTCTTGTTCCACTTAATGACCGGACCACATCTTTATGAGCCATCACTTGTAAAACGTGCAGTGATTTTAATATCACCAGACAGGGACACTGCTGAGCCAGTTTTCCACTTCAGAGCTCTGAAGGGAGACACATTTCTCTTTTTTAACCACCATTTAATTCAACCTGCTGTTTATGTACAACAGAGACAGAGGAGGAGAGCCAGACTGAGGGAGGCAACAATGAAGGACAAGGACGTTGTTGTGAGACTGAGAAAAAATGTGTCTCCTGGAGGATTTTGTAACGCTCAGAGGAACCCGTCCAGATGACCTGACTGAACATTGTTGGGTTTATTTTACCTGGATCATTGAGCATTGTAGGGGTACAGGTGAAGAACAGTTTTACTGAATCATACTGTACACCAGATGTAAAATGAGCAGGTTTTATCCCGACACAAAATATCATCAATTATTCACGGGTTCTCTCTTTTTCGGATTAAACAAATGAATTTGTGCGATCAGATTAGATGTAATTGACAATGATACGTGAATTATATTTGATTCACCAGGAGATTAATCATTTATTCAACAAATCATAAAAATTACATCACATATGTACATTGATTGATCAGAGTTTCCTATAACGTGACATCGAACAGCTGAAACCATGCGTCCAACTTCTACCACTCGACGTGTATTTTAGGAACAACAGAACAAAGTTATAAGATGATAATTAACGTATAGCTGCAGGCACGTTTTAACTTAAATTGTTACTGACGAAATAAGGAGAGGTTTTAGAGTGAGGAGGAGAAGAAGGAAGTAAG
Source organism: Garcialebias charrua (assembly GCA_038048925.1). Lineage (NCBI taxonomy): Eukaryota > Metazoa > Chordata > Actinopteri > Cyprinodontiformes > Rivulidae > Garcialebias > Garcialebias charrua. Next base: position 26,247 of record JBBPBX010022581.1, read on the forward strand.
AGAGTTATCTTGAATGTTTAACCAGAAACATGGCAGCTCCTCGGGCGACGTCAAGCTGAACGCCGGTCCACATGGGTAACATTGACTTTTTACCCGGTGAAGACCTCCATCTCAGCTCCGGTAAAAGGGCCAGCATTAAACATACACTGGATTGTCTGTCCAGCTACGTCCAAACAGGTTTCCCTGCGTGTTCCCAAAAGCGTCCCAGCCGTCTGCGTCAATCAACGGAGGTAGCGGCTCTTGTTCCAGTTTGGTTTCAAGATAAATTATTCCAGAAAGGAAATTCATTCAAAGTTTGAGCTCGAGTTCGGATTGTAACAGCTGCAGGCTGTCAACCCTTTGCTGAGGAACGCAGGTCTTCTTGAAGGTTTCAAAGAAAAGGTGATTCACTACAGTTTTCAGAGACCAGGTGGTCCACTACAGTCCCCCTTTTTGGAAGTCATTGCCTGTCCATGGGGATGGGTTCCAACACAAAAGGACACCTCCAAATGTCTCTGATCTTGATGTAATCCAGCAAGCAAAAAAAAAAAAAAGCAAAAAATTAATTCCCATATTGTTTATAGGTAATTCCATATTTATAGGAAATTCCATACTGTTTGTTGGTAATCCCATTGCGGCAAAAACTTATAATCCCTTGGAAAACCGAGTCCGTAATCGGAACGAGGAACGAGCATGAACCTTGATGCTCAGAGGAACATCTTTCTGGTCGAGTCAGTGCAAGATCTGCAGCAGAAGGACTGAACGTGATGAATGGATAAACTGACGACGTTTCTCACTTCCAGAGTGGCAGAAAAGGTTCAACAGCAGCAGCACAAAGTAAAGAAGCTGCCACTGTTAGAATCATTCAGAGATGGGTCTGTGCTGGGTGTTAGCAGGTCAAAAACTGGAGATCAGATGATTAAAAATCCATCTGGTTAAAACACAATCTGCAGAATATTCCTTTAATTATCATTTAGTTTATCCATCCAGCCTGATCAAAGTTCACCGTCATGAAAAATAAATAGCTGAAGACCCAGTAGTCTTTTGCCATAGCAACGTTGATGGTACCTTCCTGCCCAGGTGGTGCACGTGACAGGGCATCAGGGACAGCATTACAGCACCCTCTTTTGTAATGCACCCGAAACGTGAATGCTTGCAGCCTTAATGTCCATCTAGTAAGCCGGGATGAGGTCTTTGGGCAGTTAAATGCCCAGGCTAGTGCAGCATGATCTGTAAACACATCAAACATCTCTCCTTCCAGATAGTGGCGCCATTTTTCAACTGCCCATACAACCGCTAGGCATTCCTTTTCAGAGGTGGAATAACGGAGTTCAGCCCCACGGAGTCCTCTAGAGGCAAATGCAATGGCTTTCTCCTCTCCCTCCACCGTTTGCATCAGAACAGCTCCCAGTCCCACATCGCTGGCATCACAATGTACCTGGAAGCCAAGGTGTGACTGTGGCTGAGCAAGGACTGGTGGAGATTGCAGCAGTGTTTTGAGGTGTTCGAATGATGCTTGACACTCTGATGACCACTCCCAAGGTACATTCTTCTTTTTTAGATTATTTAGGGGAGCAACCAAGTCTGCCAGTCTTGGTATAAATTTGAAATTTACTAATCCACAGCGATCCCAACTCAAGGTAATCCACAGTCCACAGGCAGTCCACAGGGCAACGGCCTCACGCCAAATCCTACTCAGCAGGTGCGCACTCCACGGTGAGACAGAGAGAGAGAGCGCCGTCACTTCCTCCTCCTTTTAAGTCCACTTCCTCACCGTCTCCAAAACATATTATTACAAAACAATTTACACAAACAAATAAACAAGTTCAAACTTTCATTTGGAACACACTGCCTCACTAAAAAGTCAGCCTGACACTAAATATATGGTCAGTTTTAATGAATACACTTAAATTTGATAAAATAGTCAGAAAGCATAATATTTCTCTGGTTTATCTCATTCCTCAAGTGCACACTATATTTGATATGCCCTCTTGTGGCAAACTGTTGCCACTACATGCTTACTGAACATCCTCAGTTAAAGTGAGAGAATTAAACCTTGATGAGCAATTGCACTATTAAAACAGAACATCTTCCATTCTGTCACAAATACATATTCAATAAAGAACAAAGAAAAGAAAATACCTATAAAATGTAAGGCAGCAGAAGAATAAATTCTTATCATTTCTGCCCCTTCTTAACAAAATCAATTCAAAACAATCAATTCAAACAATACATAATACAACAAACCACAAAACATCGCAATTATTCATTATAATTCCTTAATATTCCAGCAGACCCCAGCCCAACCGCCGAAGAGCAGCTAGGTCCACCAGGCTCCCAGAGGTAGGCCGCTAGCTAGCGACACTGCCTAAAGGGCTAACGCCCAAATAATCGAGTCCTACGGCTTGTTGGTCCAGAGACTAAAATATATACTACCATAAGCAACAAAACATGTCACTGATCATAGAATAATTGTGATTCGATAGGTTTTGATTATAATTTGCTTAATATTGATAGCTTTGAGTAATTTTTTACTCCCGTGCATCGCGACGTTCATCTGGGCGACAGCAGCATGGCAAATTGCCACAAGAGGTCACTGTAACTGAAGCTTCAACAAATGAACTTATTTTTGAAACATTTGGCCCAACTGGTTCAATGCTTCATAAAAGCTTCATTTGCTCATCACTAGTCAGTGGTCATCTTTTGGACAACTGTCAAGTCAGCAGTCTTCCCCATGATTGTGTAGCCTACAGAACTAGACTGAGAGACCATTTAAAGGCATTTGCAGGTGTTTTGAGTTAATTAGATGATTAGAGTGTGGCACCAGGTGTCTTCAATATTGAACCTTTTCACTATATTCTTATTTTCTGAGATACTGAATTTGGGGTTTTCATTAGTTGTCAGTTATAATCAACATTAAAAGAAATAAACATTTGAAATATATCTGTCTGCATATAATGAATGATTATATACAAGTTTTACTTTTTGAATGGAATTACTGAAATAAATCAGCTTTTTTTAGGATATTCTAATTTTATGACCAGCACCTGTACTTGCAAAACGGAAGAGGAAATGTCACCAAGTATAAAAGTGGTGTTAGTCCAAATAATCAGGGTGGTTTTATAGTACAGTATAGTATTTATATATAGCTGATGTACAGGGCTCAGAATCAAAATTTACTGTAAAACATACAAGTGAATTTTGTTAAAAGAAATAGTTGTTAAAGGGAACAGATATTTTTGTAAAGAAGAGGTATAGAACAAGTTTAAAGGGTAGGTCTACGTTAATGAAGGGAATTAGTTTATGGAATAGTTTGGACGATGATGTAAAAAAGGAGAAATCATTAGTTGCATTCAAGAAAAAGATAAAGAATGTTTTGCTGATGAGATATATATAAGTTTTGCTGATATTTAGAAATTATATTGAAAAATTGTGATAATTTTGTGGTTTATTGTATTATGTATTTTTTGAATTGATTGTTTTGATTTGATATAGTTCAGAAGGGGCAGAAATGATAAGAATTTATTCTTCTTCTGCTGCCTTTCATTTTATAGTTATTTTATTTAATTGTTTTGAATATGTCTTGTTTTAATTGAAATGAAATGAATGAATAAACAAACAAAACAAAATTTGAGGCTGGTATCTGGCCCTATACTGATATCAGTATTGGTATCGGGACATCACTAGAGAATTGTATTGCTACAGTTTTGCTGCTTAAGTACAGTATTGTTGTTGCATTGATTCATCACAGGTGTGCTAGAATGTGTATTGTTCTGGCTGCTAACCAGAAGAGGCACAACCAGTTTTGTTTGGACTGCAAACTCAGCAAACTGTTACAATTAGCTTCATCTACACTGTAGTTGAGCTTTCTGTGAAAAGTAGAGATACAGTTTTATAGAACCTTTTAGCTCGTTTAACAAAACCTCATAGTTGAAGTATTGAGTAGTTCAGGTTAATCTATGATGTTACCATGATGTTTGTGTGTCTCCTGCAGAGGACCAGCAGCTGTTGGTGATTAAAAAAGAGGAGGACCTTCATCTATGGAGCGCCAGTTTAGACCAGCAGGACGTAGAAATTGTTCAAATAAAGAAGGAAGAGGACGAGCTGTGGATCAATCAGGAGGGAGAGCAGCTCGCAGTGTGGAGTGAAAACAATGACATGCCTGAGGTATCACAGCTTCATCGAATCCAAGCTGAAGACAACAAAGAGACACAAACTAATAGAGACGTCTGTGGAGAACCAGAACCACACAGAAACTATGATCCAAATAATATTTTACCGACGAAGAACGACAGAAGGGCTTCAGATTCTTCTGAGACTGAAGTCAGTGAAGATGAGACTGATTATTGGATGGAAACTGTGTCCGTTTCTGGGCCTGCAAAGGAAGATTATGATTGGAGGGAACCTTTGTCCTCTGAATTAATAGCAAAAAGCAAACTGGGATGCAAAAGTTCCAACAAAACCTTCAGCTGCCTGGAGTGTTTTGAATCATTCCCCAACAAGCCACTGTTTCAGAAACACATGAGCATGCATTCAGGTGAAGGACCTTCCAGTTTGGTGGTTCAAAATGTAGAGACCAGATGTGAGTGCACACCTATTTCTCCAGCTCCCCGAGCGCCTTCTATGGCTGCTCACTGCACCGCCTGGTAGGTGGTTGGGTTAAATGCAGAGACGAATTTCGTCTGTGTATGGGAAACATACGCAGATGACAAGATTAGACAATTATTATTATTATTATTATTAAAAACAGAGAGAAACCATTTTCTTGTGTTGATTGTGGTAACACATTTAGAATTCCATCTCATCTAAAACTCCACATGAGGGTTCATAAAGGAGAGAAACCATTTACAGGTACTTGTGTTGATTGTGGTAAAACGTTTAGAATTCCATCTCATCTAAAACTCCACATGAAAGTTCATACTGGAGATAAACCTTTTACTTGTGTTGATTGTGGTAAAATGTTTAATTTTCCATCTCACCTAAAATGTCACATGAGAGTTCATACAGGAGAGAAACCTTTTACTTGTGTTGATTGTGGTAAAACGTTTAGATTTCCATCTCAACTAAAACGCCACATGAGAATTCATACTGGAGAGAAACCTTTTACTTGTGTTGATTGTGATAAAATGTTTAGTTTTCCATCTCAACTAAAATGCCACACGAAAGTTCATACACGAGTGAAACCATTTTCTTGTGTTGATTGTGGTAAAATGTTTAGAATTCCATCACAACTAAAATGCCACATGAGAGTTCATACAGGAGTGAAACCATTTTCTTGTGTTGATTGTGGTAAAATGTTTAGTTTTCCATCTCATCTTAAACGTCACACAAGACTTCATACAGGAGAGAAACCATTTACTTGTGATAAATGTGGGAAAGCCTTTAGCCTGCTGTTTAGTCTC
>JBBPBX010022582.1:30793-41277 GCA_038048925.1 Garcialebias charrua
ACGATATTTTTTCAATCCGGGTCACGTCAACGGAAGTTGACGTGTTGTTCCAGATGGTGCGATCACGGACCTTTACGTACAGTCGGACTTAGTGATCGACTTTTTAATTGCTCTAAACACTTTTAGAATATCACAAAACGTCGCGATTAAGCAGTTTCTGACGATATTTCATGCATAGGAACGAAACAAGCCAGACAATCCATCAGAACTGTGTGCACAAAATGGAATCTGACGAACAGCAGCAAACCAAAACTTCTTATCTCTAGCCATGTAGCTGTAGTCATGTAATATTAGCGCTAGCTTTTCACCAACTTCCGGACTATTTTCAACTTGATAAACGCTTATAACAACACAGAAAATACTGTTAAACATATCGATCCACATTCAGACAGGTACCTGAGACTCTTCTCAGTAAGGACAGCACTTTAACTGTTGAACACAACGAACTCTATCGGAACGTCTGAGGTTCGGTTCGGTCCACTTCGCTGAACAAGATGGGTAACACCACCCACTATTTGTCAACGTTTCAAACAGCAATATGCACCTTGGTTCTGCTCTAAAATGTGAAAACAGCACACAACAGCAAACTGCAGATGTAATAAAAACAGGAAGAGCTTCTGAGGGTGACACGGAGGTCATCCACAGTGAAAAACTGCACTTGTAGCTATGACACGTCATCAACGTCTCAAACAGAGTGACAATTTCATCAGTAGCAACTTCACAAGATGTTTAAAATTGAACAAACGATAGTTTCAACCTTAAAATGAGACATGCAATTTATAGCAACTTCCGTTCACTTTTCCAGCCAAACTATCCTTCAGAGTTTAAAATTGGATAAAGTTTTGTCAACATGCCATAACAATAGACTACAAATCAATTTAAATCCTTTTTAAAGACCATTACGAGCCATCATTATGTAATTAAACACGTACGGGCCACCATTATATAGAGATATTGCACCGGTCAGTTTTACTGACTACAATATTCCAGATGAGAAATTGAGTAGATTTTTATCTGACACAACTTATCATCAATATTAAACGAATTCTCTTTTTTCAGGATTCAAACATGAACTTGTAGGCGAGATATAACTTGACAGGAAACATTATTATGTTGGTTCACCAGGAGATGAATCATTTAATGACAGAATCGTTAAATTACATCAACATTTCATGAGAATTGGTTCTTGATCAATTTCTTATACCTTAACTATCGACAGATTTAAATTTTGAACAACAGACAAGTAAAAGATGACGTTACTTATTTCTGCAGGAACTCTTAACTTAGTTTGTTGCTGACAACAGGTATAAAGTTTAAAAGGAAGGTTTTAGCATGAGGAGGAGGAAAGGTGGAAAAGAGGGGGTGAACTATCTTGAATGTTTATAACCAGAAACATGACACGTTCTCCGTGCAGTCTCCAGCTGGACGTATCCGTGTGTAAACAATCAGCGACTTTACCTTTGACGGTCTGCAAAGAACGATCGGGTCCTTGAAGTCCGATGAGGTCAGTCAGTTTACCTTGCAGCTTCTCACGTCCGCCTTTGGCCCACTGAAGTAACGGCAGTCTGGTTGATTTTCAGAATAAAGGATTCCTTGAAGGAACCTCATTCAGATAGAACTTAGAGTTCAAGTGAGTTTACAGCAGTCTTGCTATCAACTCGGCTGTTGAACTGGACCGTTGACGCTTGGTCCAAGTTCTCAGCTTAAAAGAGAAAGTCAATTCATGTCAACTTCCTCCCAGCAACTCAAGAGAGAAGTAAGATGTGAAGGTTTTAACTGAGACGTGACCCAGAAAACGTGTTATTTTCTGATTGGCCGAATGGCATCAAAAGATGATGTGAGGATGACATCAACACGTTGAAAGGGGGTCAAAAGATTAGTTTGTCAGAAAGATAAAGTGTTAGTTTCAGATGTCAGCATTTTATGATAAAACTGATTCCTTTGCCTTAACACTTTAAGAAAAATACTGTTGGTTTGATTAAAAACAACGTCATTAAGCATCACAGTGTCACTGAATCTTCACTGCAGGTTTGAGAAGAGAAATCCTTCATGAATAACATTTTGAAATAACATTTGCTATTCAGCATGAATTAAACAGTTTAATTAAACAGTCTTTGACTATCAAACATTGGATTCAGTAATGCTTATACAAGTAACAAGGTTATTCATTTGATGACATTGGAATTAACAAAATTAAAGGAAGTCTCTGGTTGACTTATTTGTGTTTTGATTCAAATTAAAGTCATAAAAGTGTTACTGTCCCTTCAGGAGTTAACTCCCAGAAAAGGTCATCAATGAGAGCGATTAGAGACCAGGGTGTGTCCACTACACTTGTTATGGTGTAATGACCGAAAAACGGGTTTTATTTTTGGCGGGTTAATGGCGCCTCCATTGAACTTGAAGGTGAGTTTGCAAACATGACTGTTGTTGGAGTTTAACCACATTAGTCTCTTAACAGAGTGAAAAAACACACCCAGTTGTTTCTATTCACTACTTAATGCCATTTTAAAATCGTAAATATTTGATTAATTATCTAAATTTTAATCTAGTGGGACAGTATATTGAAGTTAGCCGCAGCTAGCTTAGATTGATACCATTTTAACATTATTAAAATATCTTAAATTATTGTTTTTGATATTTAGACGCATTTGTGTGTGTGTGTATGTGTGTGTGTGTATATATATACTATATATATATATATATATATATATATATATATATATACATTTCATCCTGTTGCATGTTTTGTTTCTGAACTAAAAATTAAAAAGATAATCATTTAAGTCCTAATTCATTTTCCATTCATAACATTGTAAATATATAATCAAAAAGAAACAGACATGCAATAATAGAGAATAATGTTTTATTTAATTTTTGAACGTAAACTAATACCCACATAAAATCAAACAGTTCTCCACATTGTAATGATTTATTTTGTGTATGTTTTATTCTCAGTTTGCCTGAAATTGTTTAAAATTCACCAAAGTTCATGCTCGATAATCCAGGTATAAATCCAACAATGTTGTCAGGTCATCTGGGCGGTTTCTATTTTGTACCGAGATGTTTTGTCTTTCATCCAAAGGACTTCTTCAGACCGAGGAGCCACAAACTAACTGGAGTCTCTCAAGTGCCAACTCCCATAGTAGAAAAACAGTTTGCTGGAGATGAGATGGTTTCTGGGGCCCACCCTCTCCCCCTTCAACTTCTAAGGCAACCATGCCAAAATGGTTCAAACCACCAAAGTTCATGCTCAATAATTTAGGTTTAAATCCAACAACGTTCAGTCAGGTCATCTGAATGTTTTTTTTTTTTCTGAGACGTTTCATCCTTCATCCAGAGAACTTCTACAGTCGAAGGAGCCACTACTATGCTTTAAAATAGTTTTTGGTTTTGAAATGTAAATAATCAGCTTATTAAGAGTGGAAAGCACAAATATATAATTTATGAAAATAGAATTGAATTTGGCATATTGAGGATAAAACAACAACTGCTCCCCTCTATAAATGGTAAATGGAGCTTACTTAAATAGTGCTTTCCAGCCCCCTATGAGGGGCCCCAATGCGCTTCACTGTACCAGCCATCCACCCATTCATACACACATTCATACACCGGTAGCGGTAGCCTGCCATGCAAGGCGCTGCCAGTCCTACCGGGAGCAACTCGGGGTTAAGTGTCTTGCCCAGGGACACAACGAGGTATGCAGTGACCGGGGATCGAACCCGGGACCTTCCGGTCCTGAGCCGGCTGCCCTGCCTCTACACCATCTCGGCCCATGTATGTAAAACTGCATAGGTTGTCTTTATAAAGTTAAAGTGTCGATATTGGTTTTGGAACAACACCAAATTTTACAGTATCTTACACATGAACTGAACTTCCTCCACCATTTTCTCCTTAATCAGTTGGAAGACCTTCCTAAATTTAGTGTATTAACTTTACTAAATTGTTAAAAACTAGGTTTTATCTGGTGTTGGTTGATGAAAAGAGTGATAACGTTGACTAAAATGCAGCTATAAAACTTAAGTCTGGGGGTGGTTTGTTTGCTTAACTATAGCAGACTGTCATCTGCTATTTAAGAATATAAATTATGAACTTATTCAGACTTGTACGGTATTCATTGCAAAGTTATGAAGACTGTTAAATTCATAAAGCAATAAATAAGACCTGTAACCTTTTTTCCTCATATCTATGGTAAATTGAATTACCGTATTTTCCGGCCTATAAGTCACAGTTTTTTTAAACTAATTTTCATGTCCTGTGACTTATGGGGCGAAGCAACATATTTATGGATTTTTTCCCATATTTTTAGACCAATTTTTGGCTGAGATATGACAGTTTCCATTCATTCTGACGAAAAAAATGGAGCAGTACCACTTTCGGCCGCTAGGGTCCACCAACCGTTCCCAGCTCATGTGTCTGAAAAAAGCCTCCTCTGCTCGGACTCACTCTGTCGCAGCCCGGCCTCCTGAACTCTGGAGGTAGGTCTGAACTAGTGTTTGTTAGCAAAATAGCTCATGAACCACATGACAGATTTTGATGAAACTTACAGAAAGTAATCACTGGATGGACATTTACAACTGATTAGCTGTAGGAGATGTTTGAGCAGAAATACAATTTATTTATAATTTGTTTTCACAGCGCGCCCGACCATTTGGAAGACGTCAAAGCGAAACAATTTAAATCCAGCAGATTTGACCATTACGTGAATTTATTAAGGAAAGGTTAAGCTCAGAAACACTTTTGCTATAATGTCAGCTAAGAAATATATATTTTTAAGTGTTTATCTTGCTAAATTTTAAAGAAATGAAGCCGTCACCCGCGCACGTGCACGTAGCAAAACTACTTTTTTAAATCAATCTGATTTGACCATTACGTGAATTTATTAAGGAAAGGTTAAGCTCAGAAACACTTTTGCTATAATGTCAGCTAAGAAATATATATTTTTAAGTGTTTATCTTGCTAAATTTTAAAGAAATGAAGCCGCCACCCGCGCGCGTGCACGTAGCAAAACTACTTTTTTAAATCAATCTGATTTGATCATTACGTGAATTTATTAAGGAAAGGTTAAAGGTGGTGGGACAGGATTTTTTTACTAAAATTGCTCAAAATATATATATTTTATCATTTAAATATGTTCATTTTTGCAAACAAAATGATAAATCACTTTAATTTTGCTTTCAAAGTGATTTTAAACTTCAAGCCGTGTTTATTCATGGGAAATCCGATTACACGCGAACGCACCATCTGTGACGTAAAATCGGGCAGAGGGCTCTGGTCTCTTTAATAGCGGACAATTTAAAACCCGACAGATTTATCAATCTATGTGAAGATTTGAGCTATTTGTCTTCATTTTAACAGAAAATAGTTTGGGTGATGGAACAAGAAACAACAGGATCTAATTTAGGTCTGCAGCCGTACGAGATTTACATTCAGGTCGAGCAGCTCACACACGCGCACTGACAAGCCCAGAGCTCTGTCCGATTTTACGTCACAGAAGGTGCATTCGCGTGAAATCAGATTTCCCATGAATAAGCACGGTGCGAAGTTTAAAATCACTTCTAAAGCAACATTAAATTGATTTAGCGTTTTGTTTGCAAAAACGAACATATTTAAATGATCAAAGCAATTTTATGCATTGTAAAAAAAATCATGTCACACCACCTTTAAGCTCAGACACATCTTTGCTATAATTTTCAGCAAACAAATAAATTGTTTTTTACCATGTTAATCCTGTAAAGTCCTTCCGTGTTCGCTCCTGTGGCCGCCATATGCAGCAGGGCGGTGACACGTAACATACGCGACGCGTCAGCTGTGACGCATAATAGATGCGACTTATGGGGCGAAGCGACATATTTATGGATTTTTCCACTTTATTGGACATAATTGGACTAATGCGACATATAGGGCGGTGCAACTTTTCACCCTGAAAATACGGTACATGTTTATGAGCTAAATTTGTGTGCGGCTGCCAGCTACCACGTTGATTTGTTTACCTACAGGAACTGCCGAAGTGACTTTAAAGGACAACACCCACCGTGACAGTAACAATTCACCATATTGTACAATTACTGTAGTAGAATATGATGTCTATTTTCATTTTTGCATTTGGGCCAGGCAAGTGAAAAAAAACAACAAAAAAAACAACAAAAAAAACAACGTAGTGCCGGAGTTTTCCGGAAACCCCTTCTTCGGTGGTCGGTCCTCGAACGGAGATGTGTCCAGTTTTCCAGGTCCGGTGCACGGTGGAACTGCATGGACAGTTGGCACAGCGTCTTCCTTCAGTCTGGTACCTCTTTTCCCCTTAAATCCAAATGCCTGCATCATTGCTGACTCGTAGTCTTCCAATTTAAAGTGTTTTGAACACAAAACACTGCAACGCGATGGAGCAATGAAGTCAGCTCGTACGGTGATGCACAGAGTCATATGCATGCATTCAGGGGGGTAACTTTAGTGACGTGAATGCCCATATATGGAGAGGGGCAGAGTTTGCCAGAGCTGGGGCTAAAATCTCATGAAAATCATGAAATAACACAGTTTAGCGTTATTACTCTACTATACCAAAAAAAACTACTGTTTTATTTCTAAAGTCAAAACTACTTATTAATGGCGGTGAAATTTGAAAACATGGTGGGTGTTGTCCTTTAAATAGGTCAGCAATCTGGACGTCCATGGAAGAGCTCTTTAGGTTTGACCAGTCCGACAATTTTTATGTATTTACACTCAGTTTTGTTGAGTAAAGAATGCAGATTCAAAGATAAACAGTAAGCTTACCTGAAGATGTTTCGTAGAACGGCGCTCCACCGTCCTGCATGGTCCCCAATATTTATCCCTGACACTTGTCTTACTAAATCTTTTTTTTTTTGGCATTTAGCACCAGATTCACACATTTAGATGTCTCCTTCGAGATTCTTCGCTTGTCTGTTTCTGCCATATTAACTTACACAGACTATGTCCAGCTTAATGCAGGCCCAGAAGTACCCCCGATGAGCAACTTTAGTCAGAATGCTCTTTCCAGGCAGGGACTGGTTATAGCTCCCCATTTTGTGACAAACTTTCATTGCGTCATGGACCTCAGAGTGTGAAAAGTCATCATGCTGATCTAATTAAAAATCAAATTGGCTCAGAAATATCACTGAATACTTTTCATTCGGATAAATAATAAGAAAGTAGAAGACACAAGAGTGTGCTGCTGAATATCAGTTTTACCACACACTACTACAGGTAGTCCTCGACTTATGACATCGATCCGTTCCTACGCGGCTTCGTAAATCGATTTTCGACGTAAGTCGGAATATTCATTCATTCAACCTTTATTTAGTCAGGTAAATCTCATTGAGCCTCGAGGGCTCATTTACAAAAGTGACCTGCTACAAACTAAAGAACGATGAACAGCAATGGTAGAATTTCCTTAAACAGCAAACAACAGAGAAAAATAAAATAAAAAAATAAATAAACATACGTACGTACGTACATACTGCACCATATACATGTATAGTACTGTATTACCAAGCACTTAGCCTATCCTAACACAGTACCCTACATAATTATCAAAAAACACATATGTTTGGGAGCCCTAATGAAGGGAAAAAACAGTTTATGGCCTACCAGGATGCTGTTGACGCCATTCTCCTCAGTCCTGTATTCCGTTTTCCATTTACGATGTAAAACCACTTTCACAGTACAGTACAGTATTCCTCCGCCACTGCACCGCGTACAGTACAATATTTTCTGCCGTTCCACCGCGTAAAGTACAATATTTTCCGCCGCTGCTTTACGTTTACGACGTAAAACCGGTCCATCTGCCGTATTCTGCATTCCGTTTACAACATAAAACCGCGTTCACAGTACTACAGTGCAGTGTATTCCTCCGCCGCTACATTTACGACGTCAAACCGGTCCATCTGCAGTATTCCGCATTCCGTTTACGACGTAAAACTGCGTTCGCTGTACAGTTTTGTTTTGTTTTTTGAATGCCCAGAGGACCAGACTTAGCTTTTTTAGAGAGTACAGTGCAGTATTCCTCCGAGACAGAACTGTCTCAACACAAAAAAAAGAAACGGTCAAGATCTGACAAAATTTTGTTGGATTTTCTACCTGAATTATTGAGCATGAACTTTCATACTATTGCTATGCTTAAAATCTTATATGTAAAGCTTTGTCCTTTAAAAAAATGATTTACTGTATATGAAATATTTTTCCCACAAGGATTCATTTGATATAGTCTCTTTTGACCACTCGAGGGCGACAACAACTCTGTCAACCTCACTGCCGGTGATTTCATTTAAGATGACTTTATAAACAATGAAGTAATTACACGATGAACTCACCTGTAACGGATGTTTCCTTAAGCTTTGTTTAGCTGCACTTACAAACAGATTGTTCTGTTATGAGACACAGGAAATGTTTTTGCACTTATGTCAGTAAGAACACACCCCACACTTTAAAAAAAATAAGAGAATTAACTTTTAATTTGATTTATTTTGTCATTTTGAAAATGAGATCAACCTTAAAATCAAAAAAAAAATTATAAAAAAAAAAACAAAAAAAACCCAGCTAAACATAATTGTAAATCTGCCACGTCAGAGCTTTTCTTAATATAAATGTGATGAGACAAATATGTATTGTGTCATCACGCTGCTATTTTCAGATTTCCTCTTTCCTGTGATTTGTTCAGGAAGGTTAGACTCTGAGTCCACGTTGTATTGTTTTTGACAAGTGTAGTTTGGCAGATTTTGTCCCGTTTAATTCCAAAACTGTAGATGGACAGTTTTTCTTGCTGAAATATATTTATTGTAATACATTATTTTGTTACATGAATGAAGTAGTTCCAGTAATAGAAAATATATTTATTAGGTTCATACCAACAGGAAAAAGAAAACACACCTTGATTACATATTCTACACAAACACATTGTTATTGTTTGGTTTTGACTGGCATCCATGGGCGCAATTAATCATTGTTGTAACTTTTCTCAAATGGAGTTAAGTATTGGATCGTCAACATCTTTGTATTTTAGAGGCGTTTCTGTTCTTGTACGTCTTCTCTCTTTTCTTTGGCAGAATCCCATTTCCTGGTATTTACCCCACGACCCTTAATTCTATGTCGCTCATTTGAAACAGTTCACTATAAAATGGGATATACCATATTTTTCTGACTATAAAGCGCGTTTTAAGTGAACAAAACAGTCGTATAAATCAAACTTTATTCATCTCATTCACAATAACTCTCAACATTAAGTTGTAACACATACAATACAAAACAATACACTCGATACAAAACGATACACATTTTTGAATGCCGTGTACCACATAAAATCATTTTGAGGTCAATAAGCACAAACAGAATTAATACATGGGACGCACTGGATTATAAGGCTCACAGTCAATTTTTGAGAAAATTAAATGTTTTTAAGTGCGCCTTATAGTCCGAAAAATACAATACTTAAAGAAGTCAAACTGCAACATACAGGTACTCGCCGACTTATGACGTCATCGACACACGAGGTTCCGGACTTACGAGCTGACTAACGAACAGTAAAGTTGTACAGAACATACAGAAAATACAGCACTGGTATGTGTTTATAGATTAAAGTGTGTTAGCTAACCGTTTGTAAACAAAGTTCTGAGCATGTTTATGAACCAGTATGTACGTTTGTGTTGAAAAACGAGTGTTCGTAGTAGCGCTAGCATAAATTTTCCGACTTACGACCGAAAATCCGGACTTACGAGCGACACGTGTTTCGGGTTCCGACATACGAGATTTCGTGTTACGAGCACCTCGTACGAACGGAACTCGCTCGTAAGTCGGGGACCACCTGTATTTGTACATATGCAGGTAAATATTACCATAAATACAGCCGAGGAACAACTTAAGAGATCGCTGCTATTTTTTTTTCTAAATCAATATTTATAGCAGTCATTCTGTTCATGTCTGTTGAATTTCAACACAAACACTCGTTGTACTTTGAGGTGAAATAGAAACGGTTGGATGGCAAAAACTGTGCTAGTAACTTGAAAGTAATTTGATTAATTAAAAAATGCTGACCTTGTCTAGTCCGAAGCGAAGTGAAGGACAAGGGTCTGGTTTTAACCAGGCTAGGTCCTCTCTTTAATTATGGTTTATGTCGATAGGAGTACAGCTAATTAGATATTACAAAGGTTGTAGTGACAATAAAATGTTTTTCACAGAGAAAATATTTAACATTTCTGAGGGTATTTGGAGGATAAGCTCATACCTTTTCCATTTAACATATCTGAAAAATCTTTTTTTTGTCTAGATTCTCTTGAAATGATTAGGGCATCCCTACCTTTCTGGTGGGGAATGGGATTAGTACTCATTCTGTTCCACTCCTGATTATTTTCTTCCCTTTTACATGTTTTAACAAATGCTTTTCTCCTGTTCTTTCCCCAATCCTTCCTCCCTCTCACACCCAAACCTTCCCCTTCCCGCTAATGTCGCCTCCATTTCTCCCACCGCAGCAGCCGGTG
>JBBPBX010022583.1:0-13463 GCA_038048925.1 Garcialebias charrua
AGAAATCGGTTTCTCTGATCACACCATCGGTTGGTTTTCTAACTATCTTTCCAATCGGAGGCAATGTGTTCAACATAACGGTACTTCTTCCAGCTATTTAACAGTTAAAAATGGTGTACCACAAGGCTCAGTTTTAGGACCAACTCTCTTTACAATCTACATAGCTAATGTAGGTCACTGCATCCCTGATGCATCCTTACATTTCTATGCTGATGATACAGTTGTTTACTGCCGAGCTAAAACAGTTGCTAAGGCTTTCCAGTTACTGCAATCCGCTTTTGACATCATCCAGTCAGATTTGTTCCGTCTCAAACTTGTCCTAAATGCTGATAAAACAAAAGGGATGTTTTTTTCAAGTAGGAAGGCGGTTCCAGCAGATCTTCCTCTGATTTTATCCTCAAATGGTGTCCCTATTGAGTTTGTTGATTCCTATAAATATCTGGGTATCCTGGTCGATTCACATCTCTCTTTTAAACTCCACGTGGAAAACCTAGTGAAGAAACTGAAAGTTAAACTGGGTTTCTTTTTCAGAAACAGATCATGTCTAACACTGAATGTTAGGAAACGCCTTGTATCTGTGACTTTCCTTCCCTCCATTGATTACGGTGACATTCTCTACATGAATGCTCCTACAAGCACCCTGCGGATGTTGGATGTTGTCTATCATGGTGCACTAAGATTCATAACTGGTTGTGATTATCGTACCCACCACTGCACCCTGTATTCACTGGTTAACTGGACATCATTAACCTCACGCAGACTCTTCCACTGGTACACTTTCATCTTTAAATCATTTCTTGGTTTGCTGCCCTCATACATCTCCTCCTACATGTCTTTGCGTGAGTGCAGCTACAGTGTGCGCTCTCAGGACATGATTACCTGCAGTGTTCCATCAGTGAGGACTGAACTTGGAAAAAGGGCCTTCTCCTATTCCGCTCCTGCTTCATGGAATATCTTACAAAAAGATCTGAAGCTCTCGACCTTGACTTCTCTAAATGGTTTTCAGAATCTGTATGAATCCTGGCAAAAACCAATGCAGATTTGTTCCTGTCTTTGATTTTATACGTCTACCTTATAATGTTTTGCTAGTTTTTTGATACTTTGTTTAAAAAAAAAATGTATTTCTCTCTTTTGTTTTTTTCTCTTTTGTTTTCTATTGTTTATTGTTTAAGGAAATTCTACCATTGCTGTTCATCGTTCTTTAGTTTTAGCAGGTCACTTTCGTAAATGAGCCATGAGGCTCAATAAGATTTACCTGACTAAATAAAGGTTGAATTAATGAAAAATTATTATTATATTATAATGTCGTCCTTTATTAAAATAAGTTTGTTAAACCACAAACATCCAACATTCTGACCTATTAGTAATCATTCTAATAAATTATTAAGAAATAAGCTCACGTTTTATGATTTTTGAGTAGGATATATGGTTCAGGGTTTCATTTTAATCCAAGGCACTATGCATAAACAGTCTGGTCCATTTATTCTTCTAATATGTAAAAAAAGAAAGAAAAAAAAAAAGAAAAAAGAAGGGTATGTTCCAAAATGCTGTTTTTTATATTTATACACTGCAACACTTACTGAGTTTTATTTATTATTTCAAGTTTAAGACACTTTTGCAGCTTTTAATTTTATTTAATAAAACAACAGGTAGAAAAGGCTTATGAATGAAAAGGCTGCCAACTCCTGATCCAGAGAAATTTAGCCGGTTTTACATAAAACTGTGTCCTCACTTCTCATTTATTTTGTCATGATTGTTTGATGATGAGCAGTAGCAGGGCCCTCGTGTGGGCACAAATGAAGCCATTTCCAGCGGCAATTAAAAAATAACCAAACAGAGGGAGCGGCAAACAGCAGAATACACGAAGACTAACAATTAGACCAAGAAATGAGCAAAACCAGTGAGTAAACGGGAAGTGTCACAACAGGTGTGCTGATTACTAACTGAGGACTACAGAGGTCATTGATCAAATGCAGACTCTGGAGGCAGGTGGGTCAGCAAGAACAGAATTTAATAAAATTAATATAAAAATAAAAAATAAAATGACAATACAGCAAATATGAAAATAAAAGTCAGCCAAAGGAAACGCATGGAGCCAGATGAATTACTAAAAAGAGGAGACCAGAGGTCGACAGGACTGACAGACTGATCCAAAGCTGGACAAGCAGAAGGCTTTTTCACTAGTGATTGCTGAAATGACAAGCAGGTGAGCTGAATGAGGGGATGCACAGGTGAGGATGAATAACTGAGGGGCACAGTGACTGCTAACACGAGGGTGAACAGGTGCGCGTCAAAAGAAAACACAAGGAAAATCATGACCGGACCAAGGAGAAAACAAACCAAACCTAAAGGACAAACACAAAACAAGATCGCAAAACCATAACTCAACAGAAGAGCAAAACTATCAAAACCTAAAAAAATTGAAGAAACACAACGACTCAAGCCGAGACACGTTGCTTCTTCAAAGAGTTCTTTCCAGAGAGAACAACAGGGCTGTCTTAAAAACAAACTAACGCACAGAGAACATAAAACCACACAAATGAGAAACTCCTGATCCAGCGACGTCTGTAAAGATACATCAAACTGTTTTCCACTTGAATGTAGTTTGTACCTCACACCACCAGATGAAACCTCCCACAAACAACAGGTGCGCATTTGATCCACTGCCCACAACTTCCATCTCTTAAATATTAATATTAACCCTAAAAGTTAATAGAGTTAAATAAATATACGTATATACCATTTGTGTATAAACTGAGATTAGACATTCACAACAACGGTTTACATAAAACAGATTACATTTCCTGCGAAAATGCAGTGTGAACGCTTATCGCGGAAGAACTTGCTGAAAAACAGCTGAAATGTTGCTGAAGTGGAGAACAAGCCTAAATTAGCAGAAAAAAGCAGAAAGAACACATATTTGCTGAAATAGCAGAAATGAGCACAAAAATTTCGAGATTAGTTTAAAAAAAGCTGAAATTAGCACAAAAAATGGCTGAAATGTAGCTTCTTCCGGCACTCGGCAAGGCAGGTCGCATATCTTTCTGCTCTTCCCTCCCTAAGTTTTTCCTACTCCCTGCTTGCTTTTCGTCTCGTCTGCGACCCTTCAGCGCTCACTCGAACCAATATGGAATTAATAAATTGGGCTGTTTCTTCAATGGATAAGATTTTTTCCACGAAGCGGACCGTGCCAGGAGAAGCTGTCTGTCCCTCCGACACACACGCGGCTGGATACGTGATGGACTCGTGGGGTCAGTGGCAGCCCATGTGTCTGACCGTCTTAAGTGTCGAAGACGTGGAGGATTTGTGGATTATTGGATTATTGGTAGCAACTGCTCTGTTTTTTGGCGTAAGCGGAGTTGTTTGTTACTGGAAGCTGAGGGAGGCTTCGGCAGCTATCAGCGCGCTGTCGGCACTACCTGATCAGCAAAATTCTCTGAACCGGGCCGTGAGCTCCTCATCCCAGCTGTTGTATGAGCTCAATCGCTCGCTTGGAGCAGTGGTGGACCACCGCGCACCTGCTGTCCGTTTTGGGACTTGTTTACAGCCACCCCGGATCAATCAAGGGACAGATGGGAGTTCATGAAGCGGAGCGGAGCAGAACCACATATTTGGATTTCTTTCGGCCATGAAACAGCACCACAGACTTGAAGGCGGCAGTGGAAAAGAACACTGTGGTCTATTGGATAACAAACAAGAACATTATCTGGCTTCTGCACATGTCCTTGAAAAGTAGGCTGTGGGAAGCCATTCTCCTGGAGTGTGAAGCTGAAGAGTCCCCCCCCCTCCCACTCCCCAGAGATTTCTGTGAAGCCTCAGATAACACCCAGCTGCACATCTGCTGAACTCTGTGTTTGTCTGAAATTACTCACAGACTCTCCTTGCCTGCCGTCTCTCCATTTGTTATTGTAACTAAATGTGCTCTGATATGGTTTTTACTGGATCACGCGGTGTCTTGAAGACAAAATGTGATTCATCTTTTTTTAATATCAATGCTGTGAATCCCCGTGTCTCTGCCTGTTTTCCTGCTTTTGACCTTCATCTGGGGACAGATTGGGCCTGGCCGCGCTAAGAGCATATCATGTGTTGATAAACATATCATGTGTTGATAAACATGTCATGTGCTTTGTTGAGCTGCAGCTTTTTGCACTCATTCTCTCTCCTGGATGCTGCAACTACATGTTTACGTTGTATTGGTGAAAATTGATGCAATGTTAATAAACCTTCTTGATTCTTGATTCTTGATTCTTGAAAATGCAAAAAGAAGCTTAAACTTCAGGTCTCTCCTGTAAATGAGTCCTTGTGGCACAATGGGACTAAGCTGTTTAAATAAAGTTGAATGAAAACTACCAGAATGAAGCAGAAAGAGCTAAGATGAGCTAGCCTTGCCCTCGCCATTCCTACGCAGCTCCGCTCAATTCTCATTTCCCTTCACTGCTAGTACGAAGCGAAGTGAAGGACAAGGGTCTGGTTTTAACCAGGCTAGTGATAAGCTAAAAAGTAGGGAATTGGATGAAAAAGCTAAATTTAGCATAACAGCTAAATAGTAGCTGAAATAACAGAAAAATATGAAACTAGCATAATTAAGCTGAGTACAACAAGCTGAAATTATGAAAAAGAAGTTAATTAGGCTGAAAGAAATTATTACCAAAAAATTAATTGATCTGAAAACAGCAAAAATTAACTAGAAAATGCTACTAAAAAGTAACTGAATAGGTAAATAAGAATACAGTACTGTATATGTGGTGATCCCAAGAGAGGAAACAAAAACTTAATTTAGGACAAAGAGACAATTATTTCCATGTTAATGGATGACAACCAGGGTTGCCAGATAATAAATGACAAATTATTGTAGAATATTAGGTACTGGTCAGTTTACTGACTGTACCACATTCCAAATGAAAGGTTGAGCAGATTTTATCTGACCCAAATTCTTAGCATTTAATTTTAACGAGTTCTCCCTTTTTTGGATTTAAACAGGCAGCAGGACAGCAAAAAGAACATATTTGACAAATTAGGATGAAAGAAGCAGAAATTAGCACAAAAATGTGGAAATTAAAATTATCTGAGAAAAGTTTAAATTAACAACAACAAAAACCAGCTAAAAGTAGTTTTAAAAAAAGCAGCAAAAAGCTTAAATTACCAGAAGGAAGTGGACAGAGCATATTTTTACTGAATTATGCAGAAAAAAGTTGAAATTAGTACAAAAAATGTGGTTATTCGAAAAGGCTAAAATTAGCATAAAAAAGCTAATTAGTAGCTAGAATAGCAGAAAAAGCTGAAAATAGCATATTTAAGCTGAAATTATCAAAAAGAAGTTAATTAGGTTTAAAGTAGAAATTACCACAAAAACTCGAATTTATCTGAAAACAACTGAAGTTAGCTAGAAAACGTAAAAAATAAAAGCTGAACGAGTACTTCAGTTAGCAGAAGAAAGCAAAAAGAACATGTTTGACAAATTAGGAAAGAAGCAGAAATTAGTACAAAAAATGTGGAAATTATCTGAGAAAAGTTGAAATTAGCAACAACAAGAAAAAACTGCTAAAAAGAAGCTAAAAAACATCAAGAAGTTTAAATTATCAGAAGGAAGAGCACATCTTTACTGAATTAGGCAGAAAAAGGTTGAAATTAGTGCAAAAAATGTGGAGTTAGCAGAAAAGACTAAAATTAACATAAAACAGCTAAATAGTAGCTGGAATAGCAGAGAAAATTGAAACTTGTAAAAAAAATAAGCTGAAAGGAACATAACAAGCTGAAATTAGCAGAACAAGTTAGAAGAAGCACAAAAGGTTGTAGTTAACAGAAATAATTTGAAAGGAGTACCAAACAGCTGAAAAACACCCCAGCTGAAATGAACTGAAAGTAGCTGAAAAAGTTTACATTTGCACAAATAAGCTGAAAGAAGCCGAAGCAGAACTAAAAGCTAAAGGAGCAGTAAAAGGCTGTAAACAAAGATTTGAAGGACGTAAAATGAGCTCAATTCATTTTCTAAGAAGAAAGAAGTGTCAGAAAAGGCTAAATATTTCAAAAAGCTAAAGTTGCACAAATGCCAAAAGTTGAAGAACACTTCTCCTGAAAGACCTGAACATTTTGATACGATTTGTTGAAATTGTACAAAAATTGTGTAACAAAAAAGATGCTGAAAAACGTATGGAAGAAAAATGGATCACAATAGTGTGACTGCTTCAGAAGCGTTCACACAATAAATAAATGAGTCAAAGAAGGAATTTAAAATGGTCGACTCGTCCATGACAGCTGATCCTCTTCCATTAAACACGAGTTATTCATCGTCTTCTTTGAAACGTTTGACCTCTGGAAGGAGTTACCCTTCAGAAAATGAGACGTGGTCCACCTCTCCAGCCCTGTACGGTAAATATGCGTCTGGCCTGTTTGCCTTGTTGTCCTCGCCTCATTATCACAGGAACTCGCCGATCTGGCCAGTTTTGGGGCTGTAATGATGCTCAGTATTCTGAAAGCGTTTTTTAATCACGAGCGGGGAGTTCCAGCCGCCAAGTATTAAAGCTGTTGGCTGCCTTCAGCGGCGCACTCATGTCACACAAAGTCCATCAGCAGCCGCCTTCTTTCTTTCCTACCTCGTCCCTTCACGGCCGTCAGAAATCTTCCATGCATATTTAAGTATCTGCAGGTATCTTAACCAATGTTGTGTTGATTTTTTATCAAGTCATGCAGAGATTTTTGATCTGTGCTGGCTAAATGAGTTGGAAAGGGCACGTTGCAACAAAAAACAAGTGAAAATATCGATTTTTGTTGATTTGTGTAAAAATGAGTCCATGAAGACACCATCTAGCAATATCGGCAACTAGAATAGCATCTAATCTACCTTTAAATCAATGTTGTCTTGCAGGCACTTGTTTTTCTTTAAAGTACTCAGTTCTGCAGAGCCAAAGAACTTGCACGAAAGACTTGGGATGTGTTTTACTCACTGGATGTCCTTCTTGATGTAACCTGTACTCGAGTCTGCCTAAGGATTACAAGTCCGTGGCACTGACCACCGAGCTATACCACAGTCAAAAATGTTTTCTAACTGGTATGCTTTCAGAAATACCTGTAATCATGTCCCCTATCATTTCCTTTGAAACCGACTTCTCCGCTGGGAAATCCCTTCGTATAATGTTTATCATTGCAAAACTTGCGTATTTCTTTTTTTGAAAAGAAGGACGAAATTTTCAATATCATTCTAGTTTTTAAACAAAATATAATTTTAAAGCTTTTTTTATGCAATAAAAATAAAACTAACTCAATATTGAAAGTATCCTAATTGTGGCTCATTTTGCCAGGACGGGTCACATTTAGTCAATTCAATTCAAATCAATTCAGTTTATTTATATAGTGCCAAGTCAGAACAGAAGTCATCTCAGGGCACTGAAACATTCATATTCATAAAAAAATTGTTATTTATCTGAGGAGCAAAGTGCTTTGAATTTAACTCCATCGCAGAACTCTCTGAGCAAGCATGAAGGCAACAGTGGAAAGGAAAAACTCCCTCATGAGGAAGAAACCTTTAGAAATGGAAATGTATCCCATGCTATTTAATAACTTTACCTAATGGAAGCACATATAAGGTAAAGGGTATTGGTCCAAGTAGGCCTGTCACGATAAATCAATAAATCAATTAATCACATGATAAATGAAAATTATCAACCTCATTTTCATTTATCGGCTTTATGGTTTTTTCATGTCTGTCTTTCTACTGAAGACACTGAATGACAAAAGATGGTATAGCGCTTTCCAGCCCCCTATGAGGGGCCCCAAAGCGCTTCACAATACCAACCATCCACCCATTCATACACACATTCATACACCGGTAGCGGCAGACTGCCATGCAAGGCGCTATCCAGTCCTACCGGGAGCAACTCGGGGTTAAGTGTCTTGCCCAGGGACACAACGGCACATGGTGTGGGGAACCGGGATTCGAACCTCCAACCTTCCGATCGGGGGACGACTGCCATTACCACTACGCCACGGCCACCCCGTTTTAACCATCTAAAATAGCGTTTTTGAATGGTTAAAAGCAGCTAAGATGAGAAGCTAGGCTACGAGCTAAGCTAACAGGCCAACCTTGGGGGGAAAAAACCTCCGTCTTGTCAAAGCTCCAAAATTCTTGGTTGAAACTCGTGCCTTTGTGTAAAACGTTTTTCTCTGCAAAAAAAGCTGAGAACTTGTTTACTGATTTTTTTATTAAAAGCTTTGTGTGAAAAATTCCATGCTAAAGAGCTCGAACCACACCGAGCGTCCGCCATTTTGAGAACTAAAAAACAGAAACGAGAGACAGCCCATGTCACGTCAAGGGGCCTCCCTCCCATTTTTCTTAAAGAGACACTGCTCGCTCCCTCACTATCCATCACACAAATTAACCAAGTATCCTTCTTAAATTTCATAATTACTAATTATTGTCAAAGTTCAAACAATATTATCGTTTATCGCAATAATTTCTGAGACAATTAATCGTCCAGCAAAATTTGTTATCGTGACAGGCCTAGGTCCAAGCACTGAACCTTGAGGAACTCCATGACTATCTTTAGTGTACGAAGAAGATTAATTATTTACATTTACAAATTGGAATCAGATGAATGTGATTTAAACCAATTTAGAGCCGTTCCTGTAATCCCAATATCATATTCAAATCTCTGTCGTAGAATACTGTGATCGACTGTATGAAATGCAGCACTGAGGTCTAACAGGACCAGACACCAGTCCATTGTCAGAGGCCATGAGAATATCATTGGTAACTTTCACCAGTGCAGATTTAGTGCTGTGGTGAGCTCTAAACCCTGACTGGAACTCTTCAAACAGATTATTGTAGAAGTTCACGCAACTGACCTCCAACTATTTTCTATATAATTTTTTGGATGAAAGTTAGATTAGATATAGGCCTATAATTCAACTAGTCAATTATTTAATGCTTTGAGCACGAGCAAACGAACTGTGGTGATATCAGTCATAACCAAAGTGAGCAGAACTGTAAAAATGATGTCCAGGGCTTTGACGTCGACTTGAAACCATCCAAGGATAACTGTGCACACCGACTGCGTTCACATTGATGCCAAGACAATCCAAGACGGAAGAATGTTCGGAGCAGCAGAGGGCTCAGACTGCATGAACACGTTCCCTCCCCTCATTGTCCACTCGGACACGAGGATCATTACTGGCTGCTCACGAGCTCTGGCAGCTCCAGCCCTCATTGTCATGCAGTGGTCCACACAGGTTTCACAAAGAGAAATTTGTCTCACGCTTTGTTATCTGGATGAGCAGAGTCCGGCTCGGCCACGCTGGAGGTGGCAGCAGGAGGCCGATGTTCTCACACACCTTTCCCTCCTTCAGACAGGAGAAACCCGAATGTTGTTTTACCGTCGTCATTCAGCTTTATATCCAAAACTTAAAGCCATTTCTGTGATGCCTATCGCCCGAAGGTAGAGTCAGTGCATGTTTTTCTGTTAGCAAAATATCCCACGATTAATTAAACAGATCTAAATGGAACTGTCAGCATGCAATCAATAGGTGTGCATCTGTAACTGAAAAATGTTTGGATCCATCTCAATTCAAAATGGCCACCACAGCAGCTCGACCTTAGCAAAACACCAAAATGGCTACAGCTCAGCCGATTTTACAGATATTGAGCTAAAATTTGGTGTGGTAGTAGCTGAGACTGCTCTCCGATACATATTTTAGC
Organism: Garcialebias charrua; assembly: GCA_038048925.1. Classification (NCBI taxonomy): domain Eukaryota; kingdom Metazoa; phylum Chordata; class Actinopteri; order Cyprinodontiformes; family Rivulidae; genus Garcialebias; species Garcialebias charrua. The sequence goes on from JBBPBX010022583.1 coordinate 9,692, forward strand.
ACAACACATTGCTTGACACAACACATTGCTTGACATTTTGCTTTAGCACCAACCCCGTTCGTCTTTTAGCAAAATATATCATGAGCCACTTGATGGATTTCGATAACACACCCAGAAAGTAATCATTGGGTGTGCATCTACAACTGATTGGCTTTTGGCGTCAATCCAATTCAAAATGATTGGCACAGCTACATAAAAATGGCGTCGCCTCAGTGAATTTAACAGATTTTAGGCTCCGATTTGGTGCGGTAGTAGCTGATAGTCGACCAGAACACATAATCCAAGCACAAACAGATCGTGTGAGACGTCACATAATTTTATTTTCAAGGTTTGACCAAAATGGCCACCCCTCTGTCATTTATACGTGGAAATAATCTGAAACTCTGGCGTGAAATGTGCATTCATTCAAGGATTTACTGTGTTTTTGGGTTCAGATTTTATTGAGTTAAGCTGTTCGGTTCGGTAGGACGATCTTTTGTTTGTCAGAGACGCTTCATCCCCACATCCACTTGTTTCCTGTTAGTAATCATCACGCCTGTCACCATTCCCCACACACTCCCAGGTTCCCGGCCTTGCTGTGCTTGTGTTTGATCAATAAAGGGGTTGGTTTTATTTTGGGTTCCACAACCTGCCGCTCTCCTGCTTGATTGCATTTGGCTCCTTCATCCAAACGTGATCTTTTTAAAACGTCCTTAAATTGTTCAAGGTAAAAAAACAAAAACAAAGAAACAACAAAATTCCTAAAGTGTTGAACTTTCACCGATATGCAAAACAGAGAACCGATAGACTGTTTGCTTCCGGTCGTAAATTACCTGTTAAATTATCTGCTTTTCACAAACAGGTGTTATTAAACTGGAAAATAACATACAAACATAACTTCAGTCCTCATAATGTTCCATTTTGGAACAACAGAGTTGTTCTACATAGAAGGAAGTCTGTGTTCATGGAAACATGGATGGAGAAGCAAATATGGTCACTCACTCATCTAATGGATGAAAAGGGAAATCTATATGAATATGAAGAATTCACAAAAAAATATAACCTAATCTGCACCAAAAAAGACTATGATAAAATAATAAAAAATATACCAATTGCATTTGTTCAGTTAATTAAAAATAATTATGAAACTAAACCAACAGTTAGTTTACCGAGCATCAATCTCAATGGACTAAATTTAACACACAATAAATGTAATAACAATTTCTTAAGACAACATTTAATAAAAACAATATATACTGGTCAGGTAAGAAGAAAGTTTCATGATTTCTATGATAAGAAGGAAAGAATAAAAATTATGACACAATATCTGGGTTTCCCTCTTCCACCTAAATATAAAGAATTACATTTCAAAACTCTAAATAATATTTATCCTTCTAACGAGTTTATCAGAAATAGATTTAAATTTGAATGTGATAACTGTTATATATGTAACGAACTTGAAACAACAGAACATCTGTTTTATTTCTGTCATTCTGTGAATATATTATGGAAATCCCTTCACGATCTCCTGACCATAAAATCCATGAACATAGACTCCTTCTCCGTTCAGAATACAGTATCTTATATGGACGTATCTGAAAATAAAAAAGATGAATACTTTGTTAATAACATTATCATAATATTAAAATGCTATATATACATAAATGCAGATTTGGCAAGTCTAAACCATTATGGTCTGTATTCAAACAAGAACTCCAGTTGTTAAAACTTTCATTACACTGTGCTAAAAAAACCACAAGTAAAAAAGCTCTCTGATCACCTTGCTCAGATAATATAGCCCTCGGACTAATTATTTTAGTAATTATGTAGATTGTTAGATAAATAGTTATGTGGTTATTTAATTTACTATATTATTTGCAATTTTTCAAATAAGACTATTACCTAAATTTAAATTTATGATGGTTGATATGATAATTCGATTAAGAATATGTTGACCTTAGGAGGTATGATAGTAGATATTTGTACATGTTTATATGTATCATTGTAATTTGAGATTGTCATTTGTTGTTCTATTTGTGTTCTTTTGTTCTGTATGTTCAACAGTTCAATAAAAATAAAATAAACAAATAAATAAATAAACTTCACTTCCTGGTAAAAAATAAAATAAAATAAATTTGCTTCCGGGAGTTTGTGTGGCAGCTGTGAGTTATTGGAGCATTTTCCCCCACCTCCGCTTTCCCACAAGTTTTTAGATTCAGGAGGAGGTTTGACTTGTCCTTGACCTTCCTGTGAACCGAATACATCATGAGGCTGCTGCTGAGGAAACTAAACTCATGCAACGACGAGACGCTGCAGGAACAATAGTCAAAAACTAAGGAGGGGGGCTTCCTCTGAAGCTGACGGTTCTCCTGGGGGTCACTGTTAAGGTCTCACCATGTCACAGAAACAGCAACAGTCCATGTCGAGTCAGGCGGATCATTTTTCTTCCCCTCTGATAAATTTCAGAGATATTCGCCCTGTGGATCTCAGAGGCATCATCACATGCACATGCAGGCAGAGAGAGTGCTCACTGCTGTCTTCATCCAGACAGCAGGTGCAGATGGTTACAGGCAGGTGCTCTGCTGGAAAAAAAGAGGCGAAGCAAGCAAAAAAAAAAAAAAAACGGAACAAGCACCAGGTCCCTCTGTTGTGGCAGTCTGCTCTTAGCATGATTAGCTTTGTTTTCTTCAATGGAGCACGGCAAGGAACAAGACCTACAGCTTCATTAGAGGCGCACAGGAGCTCCTTCTTCCACTTGACTCCAGAGAAAAGTACAAGTGAGGTTATCTCCCTGAAATATAAGACGAGTGAGCGTGCACAAAGCTGGTGCATTAAAAACAGGAGATTGTGAGCAAAATACATCATGAACGGATTTAAATGAAGCTCCCTGAAAATACCGTATTTTTCGGACTATAAGGCGCAAAATCCTTTAATTTTCTCAAAACTCAACAGTGAGCCTTATGATCTGGTGTGTTTTATATATAGGGATGCACAATCCGCTTTTTTTTTTCCATTTTTACTTCCGATCCAATCACAATACCTAAATCTAGATATCAGCCAATACAATATCGTTCCGATATCATCATCATTATTGATTTTATATTAGGCTGTAATAATCTCCTCTCTATAGACCAGTACAAATTGTACAAACATATACATGCACGTCCAAAAAGGCAACTTGAGGTAAGTTTTATTAATGTTGGATAAGTTTCAAAGTTAGAATTAAATCCTGTTAATACAAAACATGTTTTTTTTATTACTACCTTTGAAGTGGATATTAATAATAATAATAATAATAATAATAAACTTTATTTGTATAGCACCTTCCTACAATGCCTTGCATTGACCAAGGTGCTTAACAGGATAAAAAGATGAATAAACTGGAACAATAAATCAATGAAAATAGAATAAGAAACAACAGCAATAAAAGAAGCAATGGAAATAAAAAATGCTACATACTAAAATAACACAAGTAATAAAAGTTACACGCTGAAAGCTTTTTTGAACAAGTGGAAATAAAAAGGCAATGGAAATTAAAAAATGTTACATATTAAAATACCAGAAGTAATAAAAGTTACACACTGGAAGCTTATTTGAGCAAGTGGAAATAAAAAGGCAATGGAAATAAAAAATGCTACATACTAAACTACCAAAAGTAATAAAAGTTACACACTGAAAGCTTTTTTACACACTGAAAGCTTTTTTGAACAAGTGGGTCTTCAGTCTGGTTTTGAACAGAGTCAGATTATTAACGTGATTAAATGTTCCTGTTTTTAGTATCTTACATTGTTTT
>JBBPBX010022583.1:13552-41275 GCA_038048925.1 Garcialebias charrua
TATATATATTTTATTCATGTGCTCTTTTATGATTGTCTACTGGTGTACTGAAAAATATATCCTGGAGGGTAAACTATATCTTGGCTGCAAGTATCAAGCTGTGAAATCCTTCTTTTTCTACAGCTGATAACAACTGGTTATTAATTACGATGAAGTTCAGCAATTTCTCGGTAAACATTCAAGCTCCATGGCTTCATTTCTTCTCGTTCAATCCAAAGCAGGCAGTCTGATTCCAGTCAGCCGTGCTCAGTCTGCCCGTCTCGCCACGGAGCTCAAATGTCCAACATAAAACTAACTTTACCGTGGTTTAATTTTATGATATGTTTGATTACGTTTGTTGTATTGTAGGTTGTGACCAAGCTTCCCCCTCTCGGTACAGTGGCTCTGCAGACATTGCACGTGTCTGTCTTGCTTTGTGGTGTTTCTAGTGTAAAATACTTCCACACAGCGGACATTTTTCGATAAAAAGTTGGTTAGCCGTTAGCCACAGTGCTGCTGCTCAGTCCTTACGCTGTAGCTGGCTGCAAACTATGACATGGATTTCCTGAATGTGAGGCGGGTCTTATTACTCTGTTTCATAAGACACACCTCCGTTCGGGAAATCCATTGCACAGTTTGAAGCCAACTTGTAGAGCAGCCAGCAGGGAAACACACGAGAAGTTTCAACAGACACAGACGTGCATCATGGATCAGAAATCTCTGCAGGTTGGATCGGAAAAAATCCGATACGTAAATTATGCTGGTATCAAACGCCAATACCAATACCAGATCGGATTGGCCCCATCCCTACTTATGTATTAATTCTGGTTGTGCTTACCGACCTCAAACTGATTTTATGTGGTACACATTGCTCAGAAATCTGTCAAAATGTTTTAATGCGCCTTAAAATCCGGTGCGCCTTATAGTCCAAAGAATACAGTAATCACCAAACGAATCTTCAACTGAACAACTTTTGGAGTCAACTTGCTTTAAGGTGGCTGTCACAGCGAATCAACCATAACAACACAAAAATGGCCACAACTCAGTTATTTTAAAGAATATTAAGTAATTCTGAGAGGATCTGTTTTGTGAGTTGTGTCATCTGTCCTCCTCAGTGTTTCTCCCTCTTACCTGTTGTCCATCCCCAGGTGTTTGTGCTTATCCCCTCGTTAGTGTCTCTTTATATTCTGCGTTTTCTTGGTGTTCCCCCTGTCTGTGGATGGTCCTGTCCAGCATCATGCTCCTGTCTCCCTCCGTTCCTTCTCTTCATTTATGTGTTTTGCTGCCATGACAGCTTTTTTTTTTTTTTTTCCATTTATAGATGGCCTCCCTTCACACCTTATAGCCATCCTCTCACTCCAATATGTATTTTTTTTTTTTTTAATAGAGAGAAAGAAAGAAAAGAGAAAGTGAGACAACAAAACAACAATTGTCCACAGAAAGAGCACAAGGCAAACACACCAAACCTCCGTCCACAATCCTGCAAAGCACATGACAGAACACAACAACGAAACATACAAGCATAAAGACTGATAATATTCATGACCTTGCAAAAGATTTCTATAAATACACATACCCATACCTACAAATATATATACAATATACATACATATATACTTATATTCATTTATATACCCATCTACATACATCTACTATACATCCCTGCATCCATTTGTGTGTGGTTGTGAGCATGCATAAGTGAATAAGGTTCCTCCAATAGAACATTTAGTAGCGACTGTGAAGCATCAGAGACCCGTCCCCCCAAAGCCCGAGACAGACGAAGGGGCGATCAAAGCCCAAGACCCCAGGAAGGACCCCGAGCCCAGAGTCCCCAGGACCACCCGAACAGGACGAGCCACTCGTCCACTCCCCAGATCCGACCAGTGGAAGAACCGGACGAACCCCACCAGGGACCACACACAATGACCCCCCGGGGTCAACAGCGACAATACACAGGCCCCCGCCGGAGCCCGCTGCACCGACGTAGCCCCAGGGCCGGTCACCGAGGCTCGGGCACCGGGGACGCCCATCCCTCAGGTCCAGACCTGACAGGACCAGAGGACCCGAGCCCCACCAGGCAGCCACCAGGCCGAGCTGACAAACGCCCAAGCGCCCAGCCCCAGATAGTGAGGGCCCCAAGCACGCCCGCAGGCAGAGGAACACCCACCAGGGGGCCACGTGGCAGGAGCGCGACACTGGGTAGCCTCAGAAGTATCAGAGAGGGGGCAGTCCAAGTCCCAGCCTGACACTTAAACATTCATACACAGACACACTCATTCAGACCCACCCTCATCCTCACCCTCAGTCACAGAAAGACAAACAATAACGACACGCTCCATTCATAATCCCGATGCACACTCTATACCCCCTAGGTCCAAGACATGTACCTGCTCCCTACATGGGGCAGCCCACATCCAAACCCAGGAGGTAGACCCATTCATTCTGGGGTGGAGAGCAGCAGACGTCCCAAGATCCGGCACACCCCGCGCCCCGCCGACAGGACAGGACACCCGAGTCCAAGCAGCCCCAGAGGGAGCGCACTGCCAGCCCCGCCCACGGCGAACCCGCAGGCCCCGAACCCCCCCACACCCCAGCACAACCCCTGACGGCCCACCCCCAGAATGTCCGCAAGGCAACCAGGGGGTAAGAGAAAAATAAATAAATAATATATAAATAAATACATAAATAAATAAAATTGAAATTAACAAATCAAGACCCCGACACACACACCCCCGCCCCCAAATGTACTGTTGGTGAGTGTTGTTGTAAAGTGTATTTAAAAGGGAAAGAGAAGGAGCAAAGGCTAGCATTATACCAGTTTCCCCTCCACTCCAACTCTAACCCAGGCCCTAATTGTCTAGATGCATAATGTTGAGTGAGCATAGGCATGGGGGCGAGATTGATGTCATCCCGCCACCCATAGCCATAGTGCTCACTCCATTCCCTATATGTGACTTTTATGAAGATGTTTATGAATGAATGTCTAAAGTGTATATAAAATTGAGTCCCAGGTGCTCTTAACAACAGAGATGTAAAACCATTGCAGCACACCCGAGACCCAAATTCCCTACATGTATTAATTTAAGATGAAGAGGGCGGAGGTGCGTGTTGAGGGATGGGGAGAAAAATATCTGCAGGAACAGTGCTCCCACAGCGAGTCAGCTCCCCCGCTGACCCTGCTTACCCCCCCAGCTCGCCAAGGTCCACCCAAGGAGTGAGGTAAGGAAACACCTCTCCGACCGCCAGGACATTGAGCCAAGACCAGAGAGGGACACGGCCCCGAGGGTCGCCAACAGCAGAACCAACAGCCCACACCCACCAGGGCCGCCACGACCCCTGCGAACCGCAGTCAGCCCGCCGTCCAAGAGGACACAAAATCCCACATGGACGGCACGGCCAAGAGCGCCCGCCCAACCGTCGACAGAGCCAGGAAGCACCAAGAACAGGCCCCAACCGGGGCCCGCACACCGGCCAAGTATAGTCCAAGACCATCATCCAGGACATCCACTTAATCCCCACCCCAGAAGAAATACTATACCCACCCTTCATATTAACAACTTTCAGAACACATAACACATTAGACACCCAGGCTGGGTTTGCCCGCCCCCTCCCATTGGCCACCAGTCACGCCCCCAGACACCCACCCCCCAGCATATGAACCCCAACCCACCAGCGAGCCGAGAGCCCCCGGCCAGAGCCGGGCACCAGAGCGCCAGCCAGCCCATAGCCCGGCGACCCGCCCGCCAGAGCCCAAGACCCCCGACCCCCACCAGGCCCAAGCCCGGGGACGACACGCCCCCAGAGTCCCAAGCCCCCGGCACCCACCCCGAAACCACCCCAGCACAGCCGGGTCACCGACCGGCGACCCATGACCGCCGCCACCGACCACCCGAGGGCCCGCATGCCGCCCCCAGTAGATATCCCCCAGAACCCCCCCGGTCCTCCCCAGGTCGAAGACAAGGTCCTCCCCGCCCAAGCAGCCCTAACCCCCCGGCGCCCCAAACCCCAACCTCCCCCCCCTCCAGTCCCAATGCCCCACAAGGCCACATCCCAGACCCCCCACCCTCACTACGTAACGGAGCCGATCAAAGAATGCCAAATAGGTTGATCCAATGTGTCGGCAGATGCTGTTTCAAGACTAATATGATCTAACAGAAGATTTTTATACTGATTAATGCTAAGATTATTTTTATTTTTCCAATTTACGAGTATGGTTTTCTTTGCGATGCATAAGGCAGTGAAAAGCATATAGGATGTATTTTTTTCTAGTATAACATCTTCAAAGATACCCAATAAGCAAACAGATGGAGAGAGTGGGATATTAATTTTCAAACATTTAGACAAGTCTTCACATACCTGTACCCAGAACCTCTGAACGGGTGGACAGAACCAGAGCGCGTGAATATAATCATCAGGTGTATTACTTATGCACTGTGAGCACTTGTTAGATGGTATAAAGCCCATCTTAAACATTCGCTGCCCTGTATAATGTACTCTATAGAGAACCTTATATTGTATTAATTGTAAATTGGAGATTCTAGTCAATTTAAAAGTATTTGAACATACTTGAGACCAAATGTTTTGTTCAAAGTTGATTGATAAATCTGACTCCCATTTTTCAACAGGTAGTGATATCGAGTCATCGATCCTAGACAATTTTTTGTATATTTTAGATAATAATTTGGGTGGTTGAAAATTAATAAACTCTAACACACATGTTGGTGTTTCCAACAATGTTTTATTAAGCTTAAATTTCTTTTTTACAATTGACTTAATTTGTTGGTATTGTAGGAAATATTTATTATCAATGTCATATTGTATTATTAATTTATTAAATGGAATAAAGTCTATACCCTCAAATATGTGTTCTAGACATTCAATACCTTTCATTCTCCAACCTGGGAAATTTAACATATTATTTTCTTGTTGAATGTCAGGATTGTTCCAGAGAGGTGTATGTCTACATGGGAGTAGTGAAGACTTTGTCATTTTCAGATACTCCCACCATGCTGTCAGAGATGATCTAATATTGATGTTCTTAAAGCAGACATGTCTTTTTAAATCTGTACTGATAAATGGTAGATCTGAAATCCTAATATTATTACATAAAGTTTGTTCTATATCTATCCAAGTTTCATCTAGTGCATTTGGTTTTAACCACTTTGATATATATTGTAACCTGTTTGCTAAATAGTAGTAATAAAAGTTTGGAAGTTCTAATCCTCCGGTATCTTTAGATTTTTGTAATGTTTTTAAACTAATACGCGGAGTTTTATTGTTCCAAAGGAATTTAGATATCGAAGAGTCCAGGGACTTAAACCATTCATTTGAAGGTTTATTTGGAATCATTGAGAATAAATAATTTATTCTCGGCAGCACCATCATTTTTACTGAGGCAACTCTTCCCATAAGTGATATGGGTAGAGATCTCCATCTAGTAAGATCGTCTTCAATTTTCTTTAATAGTGGGATATGATTTAATTTTATTAAATCCTCCAATTTAGGAGAGATATTAACACCTAAATATTTAATATTACCTGATTGTAGTCTTTCATTAAGAGAATTATTAAACACACAATTTATCGGAAGCACTGTAGATTTTGTCCAGTTTATAGAATAATCAGAAACTTTTGAAAATGAGTTGATTAACTTGATAACATTAGATATTGAGTTTCCTGAGTTCTCAAGAAAAAGCAAAACATCATCAGCATAAAGACTAATTTTATGTTCTATGTTTCTACCCTTTATTCCTTTAATATCAGCACTTTGCCTTATTGCTGCTGCTAAAGGTTCAATAAAAATAGCAAATAATGCTGGTGAAAGTGGGCAACCTTGCCTGGTGCCCCTCTGTAAACAGAAGCTTGAAGATAATTGATTATTTGTCCTGACGCACGCTGTTGGTGAACTATATAATATTTTTAACCAGTTAATGAAGTAATTCCCAAAACCAAATTTATTTAAGGTAGCAAATAAAAAATTCCAATTTACTCTATCGAAAGCTTTTTCAGCATCTAAAGAAAAAATAGCTGTTTCAATATTTTTAAAATACGAATACTCTATTACATTATATAATCTGCGAGTGTTTGTGTTCGAGTGTCTTCCCTTTATGAATCCGGTTTGGTCTGGATGTATAATAACAGGAGTTATCTTCTCTAGTCTTTTTGATAAGACTTTACAAATTATTTTAACATCTACATTAATAAGAGAAATTGGACGATAACTGGTAGGTAATACTGGGTCTTTGCCTGATTTTAATAAGAGACTAATGTTAGCTGAATTCATATGTGTTGGTAGCCTGCCATTTCCTTCTGACTCAAGTAGCACTCTATAGAATATCGGTTCCAGTATATCCCAGAATACTCTATAGAATTCCACTGGATAGCCATCAGGACCTGGAGATTTCTTATTAGGCATGCTTTTAATTGCTTCATGGAGCTCATCGGATGTTAATGGTGAGTCTAGTTTTGATGACTGACTAATATCTAGTTTTGGAAGTGTTACTTTCTCCAAGAATTCATTAATATCCTCGTTAGATGGATTTATTTGTGGAGTGTATAGAGTTTTATAGAAATCTTTAAAAACATCGTTTATTTTTCCCTCATCATAAAATATATTTCCATTTTCATCTTTAATACCATATATAGATGTTTTTTCTTTGTTTAATTTGAGTTGATTAGCTAAAAAGTTCCCTGATTTATTACCGTATTCAAAATGATCTAATCTAAGTCTTTGTATCAAGAATTTATTTTTCTTATCAATATATTCATTTAGTTCTAATTTTAATCTTTAATTTAAATCTTTTAATTTAAAGGGCGGCCGTGGTGTAGTGGTAATGGCAGTCGTCTCCCGATCGGAAAGTTGGTGGTTCGACTCCCGGGACCCGCACCATGTGTCGTTGTGTCCTTGGGCAAGACACTTAACCCTGAGTTGCTCCCGGTAGGACTGGAAAGCACCTTGCATGGTAGTCTGCCGCCACCGGTTTATGAATGTGTGTAGCATTCAATATATGTGTAGCACTTTGAGATTTTCAGTAATGAAAAGTGCGTTATAAATTGAATTAATTATTATTATTATTATTATTATTAATCTGCGTAGCTTTTGCTGTGTTTCCTCACCTTGTAGACCTTCTAACAATTTAATGGATTTCTCTAATTCATCAATACGTTTATTTTCTTTTTTCTTTTTATTTGATGAATAGGATATTATTTTACCTCTCATGACTGTTTTCCCAGCCTCCCAAAGTGTACATGCTGAAGTTCCTGGCAAGTCATTAAACTCTAGATACGATGCCCATTCTTTTTTAAAATATTGCAAAAATTCTTCTTCTTGTAGCAGTGATGTATTTAATCTCCAATTTATATTTTTTGTTGTTGTTTTTTTTAAATCTAAATTTACAGTAACTGGTGCATGATCGCTGACAGCAATAGGGTGTATCTTAGTGTCTGAAATGTTTGTCATCAATGAATTGCTTACTATGAAATAATCTAGACGAGAATATGAGTGATGCACATGTGAAAAGAAAGAATATTCTTTGCTATCAGGGTGAAAACAACGCCATGCATCGCAGAGCCCATAATCATTCATATACTGTTTAACTATATTTATAGATTGCCAACTGCGTTGAGTTCCCGCTGCATTCAGTCTGTCTAATTTGTCATCTAAACCAAAGTTGAGATCACCTCCCATCACCAGTGAGGAATCCATGTGATTTGATAGGGTGGAAAAAAAATCATGAAAAAAAGCTGCGTCGTCTACATTCGGTCCATATATGCTAACAATACAATAATTTTGTCTAAATATTGATAACTTTAATATTATATATCTACCGTGCGGGTCTATAACCTGATCTAATACTGTGAAGTTAACATTTTTATTTATTAAAATTGCCACCCCTCTTTGTCTTGAATTATAACATGCTGAGAATACATTAGGAAACTCTGAAGATTTAAGCTCCTCCACAGTTGATGCCAATTTATGAATTTCTTGGAGTAATACAACATCTGCCTTTAATCTTTTAATCTGGTTAAAAATTCTATATTTTTTACGTTGGCTACCGGCTCCATTAATGTTCCATGTGACAAACCCTAAGGTACCCATACCTGTGCTAATGATAATATAGCTAAACCACACCCATTGTCACAAATACAAAAGATAGTAATATATCCAGACAAAAACATATTCCTTAAAGGTTAATTATATATTGAATCAGGGAAGTTTTCATTTATGAAGTAAATGTATGGATATATAAAGATGAATGTGAACCCCTGTGCTTGTGCTCTGACAATTGTTAATTTAGAAAAATATAGACAGGAAAACAAAGAGAGATGATATACATGAAAACATAACTCAGATAAGAAAAAATAACAAAAGAACCCTCCTACCACATCAAGTGCCATCACACCTTGTGTACCACCACGATCTGTGTGACCCCACCAACCGAGCTGTGCTGAAGAAAATAAATATAGCTGGTAAGTAATATTAATAAATACTATATTTAATAATATCAATTAATATTAGCAACCGAAATAATTCTTACCTTGATTATATGGCTAATACAGCCAAGGAGTAGCCTCTGGATCTCTAAACAGCTGACCGTTTATGTAGAGTTTATCCACCGAGATGTTAGCTCTTCTTCCTTCGCTAATATTTTTCTTTCTTATTGGGAATAAAATGCGCCGTCTATTCAGAATTTCTACAGGAAATTGATCGTTCATACTGAAATGTGTGTTACGAAGTTCCCTACCTCGGCTTTTAACCTGTTCTTTTTGCTTGAAATGTTCAAATTTAGCTATTATTGGCCGTGGCCTAGTAGTATTCTCAGGTTTTTTACCTCCCAGGCGGTGAACTCGATGAAAAGTGATCGATTTGACAGTGTCACTCGGCAACTTTAGCTGGTTCTGAATAAAGGCCCGGACCGAGGCCTCCGGATCCTCCTCCGTTTTCTCCGGAATTCCAGAAAAAACTAGATTTTCCCGCATGCTTCTAGCTTGGATATCTAACAATGACTCTTTCATTTTCTTATTATCCCCAGAAAGCTGCGTAATCTGGTCTGTTATTTGTCTCACGGTCCCCTTCAACTCCGTATTTTCTTTAGCTAGAGATGCTACCTGGTGTTGACTGAACTCGAGCGATTCTCTCAAACTCTGGAATTCTTTGTGTAACACCTCTACCAAAGCCAGCCGGGCGTCTAAGCTAGACAACTTCTTGTCTATTGATTCCAATATAGCCGTGAAGCCTGAATTGTCCGCGGACGTTTCTGTCGAGCTATCTGAGCTACCCTCTCGGTGTCGTTTAGCTAACGGGGCATTAGCTGACTCGCTAGCAGCGCCGGATGTACTGGATTTGCTCATGACTAGCTTTTCAAAATAATCGTCAACAAACAATTCTAGGCTCTTCAAAGTTTCCCCGTCCAGCTTTGTTCAGCGAAAAAATAAATCGTTATTAAATTTTAGTATCCCTTTTTTTATGACCTTACATTAATTATACAAATGTATTTAAATAAATATGGACTTACCAATGATTTATAGTCATACTCACGCACAGGTTTAAAGTTTTCCTCAGCAGCAGCTCATAACACCTCCGCACCTCACAGAACCGGAACCGGAACCCCAGCCTTTTTTGTTTAAATTAATAAGTATTCCTCATTTTAGTCTTGAGTTCCCGATTCCTGTCTGCAACCTGGGTTCAACCACACAACAGAACATGACCCATATCATGTTGAGCTTTCACAGATCGTGCAAGTTCTTTGTTTAAAATGTTGTCACGCAAGGTCCACAAACGAGTCCTCTTGAATTTATGCAAAAAGTAAAACTGGCACCCTTCATGCAGAGACTTGGTTGAGCCTGAGTGTGCAGGTAGTTTGGGATATAACCTCCATTATCACCAAGCCCGGTCCATTTTCATGATGTTTTTGGATGACATTGAAGAACTAGCGAAAGAAACGAGTGCTAATTATGTTTTCTTACTGTCAGCGTGCACAGATTTGCTTCCTTCATGTGCTCACTTCATCTGCCAGCCAAGCATTTAATAATTGAAGGCCTTATCAGGACAGTGGATCCAAAGCCCCGCAAGAAATGTGTCATGCCCCAGAGCAAAGCCTGCAGGAAAAGAAGGGCCTAATAATAAGAAAGAATAATAATAATAAGCTTAGTCTCACCTACATATCGAAAGTTACAACAGAGGTTGATGATGCCACAAACGGCAAGCTTTGACTGGCAGAGCATCAACGCCTCGTAGCAGCAGGAGCCCGTGCACGTCAGATAAATGTATGATTCCCTCTAAAAGCTTTTCTGTTTTCCCCTCTGCTCCAGAATGGGTGATTTTTTTTTTGATGTAGCTAGATGTCAGCGTGCAGTTTGGCTGCTAGTCCCTCTTCACAAAGAATGTGACTGACGCAACATTAATCTCCAGACAAAGAGACTGGCACAAGCTCGCCGCGCAATTTCAGGGCGATGAGGTGGCAACGTCAGGCTCGATTTCCTCACCGCGCCTTCACAAGCTGCTCCACTTTCGCCCCAAATTCTCATTTAGATCAAACAAAAACACTCCGGAGAAGATGGAGGTGGAATTGTACCGTTTTTTTAAATCCGCATGCACACACGGGGAGACGTCCGGTTTCTAAACGCAAGAAAATAAACTGGTGGACCTACATGGAAGGGAGCAAAAGGCCAAAAAAGCAATATTGAGAAGGAGAAGGCTATTTCTCTCCTATGAGTATGGCTTAAGATACATACCGCATCCTTCAAGGCATGCAGTATTTATTTTACTGATCCACTGTTTGGTACATTAAAAAAATGCTGCCAGCACCAGCCAGAGGTTGTAACACAATATAATCTCTCTGACGCTGACGTATGAAAAACATTCCTGAGCTGACGTTCATGACTAATGGCAGCTGTTAGGAGACGAGTGACTCTTGAGGTCTATTTTCAAATGGGTTTCAGCTGCAGAGCCGCACAACAACCATCCTGCTGTTTGGCTGAGGGGGACGCCTGGAAATCCATCTTTCATGAGAACAGGAGACTGACTTGTATGTTTAAGAAAAACACACAGAGTACAGGAAGGAAGGAAGCCGGGGAAGATTTCAGATAACCGTTTGACGACGCGCTTTTCCACAAAAATAAAATAAAAAAATGGAAATGCGGCATTGCAACAGGATTTCGCCATGCGTCACAGAATGAGAAGGTGTCACGGTGTTTGTGACATTTTTGTTCTTCTCACTGATTTCTCTCAGAATGGAACATTTGGAGTTTGGGTGGCTGTCGTTCACCGCGAGTGAATAGCTGAGTGTGTTTTGGATGAAAAGGCAGCTGTGAGAATTTGGGCCTTGAGTGAGTGTCTCCTGCAGGCAGTTGAGAAAGAGCTAAAACTCGAAGGATCATGAAACGTTGTGATGTAGCTGTTCCAATAAAAACCTTTTTTCTTTCTTTCATTCAACCTTTTTATTTCGTCAGGTTAATCTCATTGAGCCTCGAGGACTCATTTACAAGAGAGACCTGGCTACAAACAAAGAATGATGACAACTGCAACAGTAGATTTTCCTTGAACAATCAACAATAGACAATCATAAGAGAGAAATACAGATTTATTTTTAACAAGTTAAAACAAAGATATCAAAATAGCAAAACAAACAGATTATAAGGCAAATGTAGAAAATCAAAAACAGGAACATGTCTGCATTGGTTTTTGCCAGGATTCCAACAGATTCTTAAAACCATTTAGAGAGGTCAAGGTCGAGATCTTCAGATCTTTTTGTAAGATATTCCAGGAAGCAGCAGCGGAGTAGAGAAGGCCCTTTTGCCAAGTTCAGTTCTCACTGACGGAACACTGCAGGTAATCATGTCCTGAGAGTGCACGCTGTAGCTGCACTCACACAGAGACATGTAGGAGGAGATGTATGAAGGCAGCAGACAAGACTTTTGCTGGGTTTTGTAACACTGGATCTGATCGACTCACTCCTGACATCTAGAACATCAAAAACGGCAAGAAACACATAATCTAACAGATAATCAGACAAATAACTAAAAAACACTAGCTCGACAGTGAAAATGTATTTTTACAAAGACCAGCTGAAGCAGGGTTCTGTAGAAATACTGAACCTCATCCAGGATCCCAGAATAAAAAGCAGTAGACTGGTCCCAGAAAGAAAGTCCAAACCCGGGAGTGTTTAACCCAAACAAATGAGACAGTGACCCTATAAAAATAAAAATAAAGTGTACATGTATGTATGTTTTGGGATGCACTGATAAATCAGCCAGTTAATTTATTGGCCCCGATTTCCTTAATTTTGGGGAATCGGAAATTGGCTGATGCATGAGAAATTGATTTTTTTGTTGTTGTTGTTTGCTTTAAAAATTGTCTGAACTTCAATTATATTTCAGAGTATGACCTCATGGCAAGTTTGTGTTGTTTCTAGGATATTGTTCAATAGTATGTTTTTTTTCCTCAATAAAATATCGGAAAATTGAAGGTACATTGTGACCTTATATCACCTGACAGTGTTGATTATAAAACAAAATCGGTATCCTACAAAATCAGAATCGGCAGGTCAGGCTTTTAGAAATCTGTGATCGGCCAGAACGAATAAAATCATCAGATCTCATCCAAAAATTGGGTTATAAATGTGGGGGGGGGAAAGCTAAATAAGTTGATTCACCGTATAAGTCACAGGGCAAGGAATTGTATGCAAAAGGTGCGACTTCTGCAGCGAAATGTAGTTTGTTCATGTCTAAAAGAGGTCATATGTGGCAGCAGGATAAATGTGTGGGCAGGACTTAAAGCCCAGCGTTGCACAGACTCTGGTTTCAAATATACAACCTGGCAGCTTCTGTAAATCCGAAAAGAAAAAAAAAATTCTGTAAATCACTTCAACTGACTTTTTTTTTTTTACACTTACTAATGCGCATGCCAAAAATCAGGCTCAACGTGGTCAAAAACGTTTATAGCTATTTCCTGTATTCAAGTTTTAATCTTTTGGTCCTTGCCACCTGAGTTTTATTGACTTTTATGTACAAACCTATTTATAGATTAGCTTTATTGCATTTTATCAGAATCTGAATATCTTTATTGACATCGCACCAAGGTACAACGGGACATTTACTGAAAGCCAAGAGCTCAGCGACTGGACATCCAGCAGTTATTGTCACTAAGTAAGTTTGCTTTATGGTTTAAAATCTAGTTTTATTTCAATATGAACCCATTGGTAGGCCAAACTGAGCTCACCTGTTGGCCTGATTTGGCCACCAGTTTAGCCCTAGTTCAAACTAAGGGTGAATCCACTCCAACCAGTCATAAATATGAACACAAAGAAGAAACGACAAACTTAAGAATAACTTTTGATCATTATTTTTTTTGTCAGATAAGGAGGTCATAGTTAATGAAAGTCACAAATATACACCAACAGCAATTAAAATCAGATTACATTTTCAAGAGCCAGGTCTGCTTGAACCTTTCTAGACCACAAACGCATCACAACATACCGGTACTCACTTTGAGCATGCACATTAGAGACTGTAAACACTGACAACACTAAAAGAAGGCGAGGACAACTTTCACAACTTCACGCTGCGGTCAAGTCTGCATCACACAGCTGTGTCCCGTGGTGCTATAGCTGCTGCTGCTGTACATTCTTGAAACCAGTTATAAAAGTCTAGGCTTCAACGTGCACCTTAAAACCGTGCACTTTGTGGATGTTTTGTTTCAAAGGTACAGGGAGAGCAAATTATTTGCAGAAACATGCATATCAGTTCTTTTGCAATCAGTTTTAAAGGATAAACATAAACACACTTAATGTCTCTTTAGTAGCTCCAACTCGAGCTTCGTCCACCTCACCATCAGCACCTCCTCCTGGGTTTGACTCCATCTGTTCTAGTGGAAAACGAAAGGAGGGAGGGAGGAGGAAAGTAGGAAAAAACATAAAAACGATGTGTGTGAAGTGAGTTAAAACTTAACAGTTGCTAAAACAAAGACTCTTGAAAGTAAATATTAGAATTTATTCATAAGTTGGAGTCTTTGAACGCGCTCGGGCAAATTAAAGGAATAATTCATGCCTCAGATCTGGAGTCAAGCTGAGCAACAGTTCTGGTTGTGTTTGGTTCTGGTGTCTTCTGCTGCAAACAAGCCAGATGAATGTACAGGTGCTGGCCATAAAATTAGAATATCATGAAAAAGTTGATTTTTATTTCAGTAATTCCATTCAAAAAGTGAAACTTGTACAGTATATTATATTCATTCATTACACACAGACAGATATATTTCACATGATTATTTCTTTTAATGTTGATGATTGTGACAACTAATGAAAACTACAAATTCAGTATCTAAGACATTTTTAATATTTAAGACCACTAATTAAATTGGTTTTTTTATGTTGGCAAACTGATAAGTATGAACATGAAAAGTATGAGCATGTACACAGGGCTGTGCAGAGACCATAGGGGCAGGTGCTCAAAAAAAAGGGGGCACATCTAACCGCATTTTAGGACAGAATATTAACAAAGTTACATACCGTAGAGAGTTTGATAAACAATGATAAATTACAAAATTGTGAGATATACAATCAAAGCTAAGGAAAATCTCTACATAGAACAGACAACTATGCATATGTAAAATATTTTATTAGTAATTTCTTTCTGCAGGTCTACTTTGTTATAGGAAAGTATTGCAATATTCAAACCTGTGATTTAGCAAGATATGTAAATCAGAGCAGACACATTTTGTCTTTACAGAATTACACTATTAAAAATATAAACAAGGGCACAATGGAACTTTTTAGTGAACTGTAATCTATTAAAAAAAAGAGCTGCCTGGTTTGCTACACTTGCAGTGGAGATGAAGATGGTCCATTCAGAAAAGCAGAGCTGCATCAAACTTTAATGTGGAACTGCAGAAAAAAAGGGCAAAAATGGAATTCTTAATGCATGTCACCATGAGAAAAACCTACTGAGACTAACTGACCACCAAAATTTATACCTATACTGTATCTGTATTTTTGTCTTAGTGTATTTTGTAAGTACCTATATACATTTCCTTCAATCTTTCCTCTTCTTTTTTTTTCTTGTCAGTTTCTCTTCTCTTTTTCCTCATTGTCTCATCTTCTCTGTGTTGAGTGGAGGCCAATAAAGTTCATACTCAATAATCCAGGTATCAAATCTGATAAATCTCAATCTGGTCATCTGGACAGTTTTGTCTTTTATTTATTTCAGTCTCTTGCCTTTGTTTTTTCCCCAAAACTGAATCTAAGATTATTATCCAAAATATTCTTTTCTAATCTGCATGTTGTGCACGTACCTGACCACAAAGGACACTTGTTCTGTGTGTGAAACATCTGTGGTTTCGTCAATAAGAATGGAATACAGCTCACTTTCTTTTATTTCAGTTTTGATTGCATGTCTTACTGCTATACCTAATGCTTTTGTTATGTCATTTTGTGTTCTGTTTGATAGTAGTGAGACCAGTGGTCTTTTGTACGACTTTTGTGACTTTCCACCGTTTCTTTCAACCCATCAAGGTGCAATTTAATGACACTATCATACTTGCCGAATAACTCCACAAGCTCTAAAATGTTGCCTCGATTTAGGCTTCCTGAAGTCTCATCATCTCCTAAATGACATGGCCTGTCTTGCCAGATAAAGTGAAATGGAAATCAACCGAGATAAAATTTCTCTGTTCCTCTGCCTTTCTTTGTCTTTTGCAGCTTGTGACAGGTTACCGTACCTATTGCCAAAGCTGCCTCCAGTGATTTTTTTTCTGAAAAGTGTTCCACTTTACCATAGCACACATATGGGACTCTGATGCACTGTGCTCTTTAATTTTCTGTAATGCTTTGTTCCATCTGTTTAATCCTGTTGTCTTCCATGATTTGCGGCACGCACATGTACTTGTACTTTTCTTCATTCAAAAAAAGACGACAGCTAAAACAAAACATGGAATTTAAACTGGGAGAATACTCCAGCCATGGGTTATTCTTATACCATTTCTTCTGAAAAGACCTTCCTTCTTCATTTTTAGGAAATGACAGCTCTGGTTGGCATGGTCCTTGGTTTACACAATTCTCCTTCAAGATACATTTACCTAACGCTAGAATAAATGCAATGTACATTATGCAGCAAAGGAAATTAGAAGATCGGACATATATCCATTATGGAGAGATGATAGGTTTTGGACGGGCGATGTGCTCCCTATAAGCAATACTGAAGAATGACTGCTATCATTAATGATACAGGGAAGCTTTTTAGTTATCTTGCTTCGCTAGCAAAGTCGTTAGCTAGCAGCTAGCTAATAGCACAACAACAACAACAGCCTACTGTCTGTATGATAAAAATACTGAATCGGTAGATAAGAACAGTTTTTCCTCACCTGGCTGTCTCCTCCCGCTCAGTAGTTCTTCAGAGAAAGGCAGACGCAGAGGCCTGTCAGTCTGTTGTATTTCATTACCTCTCTGCTTAAAACACTACTCCGTGCTGAAGCAGAAATTATACAACATTCAACGTTTTCTGTTCTCTGACAAGTAGCAAGTCTACTCCACTTTATTCACCATGAATTTTTTTTTTATTCACCAAAAACTGTTCTGTTATCTGGAACGTTCACTACATTGCGCTCCGCAGTTAGCTGCCTTAACTCACTGTGCGTTGTGCGCCATGGGCAAAAGGTCAAAGGTAACAAGGTGACCGGAGGGCTTATTATGTTGTTTTTATTGCAAAATACAAAAAAGAAAAAATTTAATAATAATAATTTTTGTACATGTTATTATGTGTCAGAGGAGGGCTTAGAAAGAAAAAAAAAAAATTGTGACCAAAAGGGCACTTGGGTGCAAGGAGCAAAAGGGGCGTTGTGCGCCATGGGCAAAAGGTCAAAGGTAACAAGGTGACCGGAGGGCTTATTATGTTGTTTTTCTTGCAAAATACAAAAAAGAAAAAAATTAATAATAATAATTTTAGTACATGTTATGTGTCAGAGGAGGGCTTAGAAAAAAAATAAAAATTGTGACCAAAAGGGCACTTGGGTGCAAGGAGCAAAAGGGGCAGGTGCTCAAGCCCCCCTAGCAACGTGGATTCTGTGCCTCTCCTCTCTTCCTCCAGACTCTGGGACCTTGATTTCCAAAGGAAATGCAAAATTTACTTTCATCTGAGAACATGACTTTGGACCACTCAGCAGCTGTCCAGTCCTTTTTGGCTTTAGCCCAGGTGAGATGTACTATATAAAATAAAGTGTTGCAATAGGGGGAACCACGGGCTTTCATATGACCTCTAAATTAGCTGGTGCAAAAGGACACTGATGCAAAATATCATTTAGTTAGTGGGAAATGTCAGGGCAGTCAAGTTCAATAACTCAGTAGCTCTAAAGGTAGAAGCTGACAAAAAGCACAGGCCAGGATACTTCTGATGCTGTTTCTTGTTCAAGAGTGGCTCGACACAAGGAATGCAACAGCTGAACCACATGTCTTGCATACATCTGTGCGTGGTGGTTCTTGAAGCACTGACTCTAGCTGCAGTCCACTCTTTGTGAATCTAATTTTGGAATGGGTTTTGTGTCACAGTTCCCTCCAGGGTGCGGTTATCCTTATTGTTTGTGCACTTTTTTTTCCTACCACATCTTTTCCTTCCCTTCCCTTCACCTCTTTATTAATGTGTTTGAACACAGAGCTCTGAACAGCAATCATCTTTAGCAATGACCTTTTTGTGTCTTGCCCTCCTTGAGCAAGGTGTCAATTGTCATCTTTTGGACAACTGTCAAGTCAGCAGTCTTCCCCATGATTGTGTAGCCTACAGAACTAGACGGAGACCATTTAAAGGCATTTGCAGGTATTCTGTTCTTAATTTTTACGGAGATACTAAATTTGGGGCATTGTCGGTTATAATCATCAACATTAAAAGAAATAAACATTTGAAATATATCAATCTGTGTGTAATGAATGAATATAATATAAAATGTCTCACTTTTTGAATTGAATTACTGAAATAAATCAACTTTTCATGATATTCTAATTTTATGACCAGCACCTGTACATCCAGCCATGATTCCTCTTCAGGTGATGCTGTCAGTGGATTTACTGGTTTCTCTTCTTCCCCTTTGACAAATGGTGGCCTCGGTGTGTCTCCTGTCATTTTCCCCCCAGGCTGGAAACGAAGGCGGCGACCCGGCTGTGTCTTCTGTGTGACCATGCGTGGGACAACCTCCCCCCCCCCTCTCGTTGACCTGCAGTTGTCAGTCAGATTGCTGTAGTCCTAAAAAAAAGGCCGCCTTGTTTTGTTTCTCCAACTCCTCCCGAGCCAAAGGTCAAGGTTCAGTTTGCAGTGGGTGGGAAGGGATTCTTCTGCCTCCACATGGAGGCAAATTAGCAGGTTTTTACTGGATGGATTGTTTGTGGCATGACAAACACATCCTCCTACACACCCACGCTATTTATTTATCAGGTATTCAGTTAGACGCTACATTATGCATGAGGCCACGATGCCTAATTACACTTGCATGCTTTGGATTCTTCGTTCAAATGAGGTGGATTCTCAAGAGGAAACGTTACTATTACACTTTTTCCACTTGGCATTGAAGATCTAGTATAAGTGAGAGGAGATTTAAAGTCAAACACTTGTTCTGACATCTTAAAAACTCCTTTCACGCTCGTAAGTTTCTTCGTCCTCACGGCGTAACAACGGCATGAAAGCTGGTGAATTTCAAAATCCCATTTACTTTTCCACAACATCACGTATGCTTAGTGAGGAGCACTTTGTTGAAAAGCATTTGATGATAAAGCTTTTGAAATATTCATTTGAATATGAAAGTGAGAACCAGTCTTGAAGTCCTTTTTTATTCCCCACCCTCCTTTGATTCAAACTTTTCCATCTGGGGGTGAAAGGAGAAGCAGAGCAGTTGGACAGGAGAGGTACAAGTGGAACGCTCTGGGGAGTGACGACTCTTTGAGAGTGTGTGTGTGCTTCTGTTTGTAATTTAGTGGGGAAGTTTTATTTGTTTACCACCTTTTTAAAGTCTGTAAACAAGCTGCAGCCTTGTTAACGGGGCTTCTTTCAATTTAAAGAGGCTTTTCAGGAAATATAGGAACTCTACGCTCATTATCGTGGGCGAGGAAAGGCTGAACGGGAAAGAATCAAACATTTCCTTCCAAAGGGACGGAAACACAAAACATGATGAATCCCTTAATGAACCAGTAAGGATTTCACTCCACTTTGAGTTCACATCAACCATAAGTTTCTATTAATAGAAACACCTGTAGTTTGTGGAATAAATCCTCATTATTCTTCTACTGCTTCTGAACAACATTTATTTTAATTCTAAGTAGTTCAGAAGTGGATCAGAAGCAGATACGTGGTGTGTTGAGGCTGCCCTCTAGTGCTGGCTCGTTCTGGAGAACCAGTTTTAGAGACTAACAACAAACATGAGCAGCTAAAGGATTAGATTATGTCTTGCAGCAGTCTCCTGGTTGGATCGTCATCTTTCAACAGATCCTTCTGTCCTGGCAGCTCCAGATTCAGCATCCTTCATCCAGGTCCACTGTCCCTCCTCTGCACATGTCCAAACCACCTCAGCATCTTTAACTTTGCCTCCAAATTGCTCCAGACCCAATCCCTCTGATGTCAATATTTTTAATCCCGTCCATTTTGGTCACACCCAATGAAAATCTTCACATCTCCTCTTTACCTCTGCCTCCTCCAGCAACACTTGTGTTATTGCCACTGTCTCCATCATCTTCTTGTAAACCTTCCTTTTCACTGTTGCAGCTCCTTCTGTCACAGATCACCCCTGACTCTCGCCCCACGTTACAGAATTGTGATTTTTAACTGACCAGATTTTTGTGTCTTTATTTGAGTGAGGGATATCACTACATTGCCAAGAAGTCACATTTATTCTTTTGATTGAGGTCGACCCACATTTATTATTTTAATTGCACACCTGTTAACAAGGTGACCAGACCTCTTTAACTAAGTAAGTACTGTATACCTCTACAAAGCACCTTACTACTTTGAAATGCTTATTCATTCAAATTCATCCTGCTGCACTGTTCTATTCTACCATGTTGTTGTTTACTATCTCGCTCTAGGACAGTGGTGGCTCCTTTAATGTCCACCAGGGGGGGCTATTTCTCCAAAATGAAAAAAAAAAATCCCAAGTTCAAATAGTTTTTTTTTAATCAAATGCAGATTAATACAAGGTCAACAGAACAATTAAATGCTCAGGATGAGAAGAACCAATTTGACTCACTAAAACAACAAAGAACAAACAAAAATATATATAAATAAATAAATTATATATAAATTATAGAAAGGAAAATAAGTGAGATTAAAACATTTCTGCATTTCTACTTGCAAGAGGCTTTGTTTTCATTCTCCAGATCAATACAGTGTTAAGAAATAGTAAAACACCACAAGTGACATATACAATTATTAATGTTTGATCATTTTTTATAAGCAAATTAAAATAAATGTAGCCATCAGAGTCCAATACTGTCCTGTACAATAACCTGCGCTAGCAACCTAACTCCACAAACAAACAAAGAAGAAAAAAACCTCACCAGTTGCCAAGAAAGTTCATGCTCATGCTCACTTTTAGAATAAACAGTCAGCTGAAGGCTTTTATCACAAACAGAGCCACCTAAAACTGGAGATGATATCATTCAGGAATGGTAATATAATAATACAGTATAAGCATTAGATAAAGGCTAGCATGCTAGCTCCAAAAACAAACTCACCAGTTGCCACTTTTAGAAAAAACAGTCAGCTGAAGGCTTTTTTCACAAACAACCATCTCAAATTTGAGAGGCATATGTTTATATGTTATATGTAGGCATTCCATACATATCAGTCAGAAATGCAAATAGACATTAGATAAAGGGCTTTCAATTATTTAAAACTTACCTGAGCAAGCCTGCTTGAGTCACTGACCGCACGGCTCATTTTCCAGACAATAAATAAATAAATTAAAAAATTAAAAAATTAAAATAAATACATAAACGGCCGGAAACACGCGATCGGTAGGTAGAGCTCACGTTGGACTGTCCAGGGCGGTGAAATCTGCGCCCAGCATCTTCCCATTGTTTTGTAACATCGTGGAATAACTGCGCATGCGCCATTTATAACGAGAGTCTATGGATAAGATCCAAGCGCCCCCAAAACCGGAAATACGTCACCAATCAGAAAACGTTTTTTGAAACAAACAATAGAACTCATCATTACTCATAAAATATTTATCCTACACAACTAAATACATATATGCATATATTTCAAAATATTGTTATTTTATTATTTCAATTTAAAAAAAATTTTTTAAGTCTTCAATGTAAAATGGTCCAGAAGTTCCAGTGGGGCGGCGCCCTAGCGCCCCCTATTGTCCGGCCACCCCTGCTCTAGGACCTTGTGAATATTATAATAACTTTTTCACTTTTTGGTACTTTTATTTTTGCATCCTTATTGCATCCTTTAGTGTATCTTGTTTGTTCTTTGATTCTTTTTTTGTGGGTCAAATTGTTTTCTCATCGTACACATTTCATTGTACGGTTAACCCTGTGTTAACCTTGCATATGACAAATAAATACAACTTGAACTCTGCCGTACTCTTACTCTTCAACTCTTGCACGACTCATCCCTTTTCACGGTGGTTCTTTTCAGCTTCTCTTCAACACCTGTCTTCTGTCTTCACCTGTCGTCAATCTGGTTTCTACTGGTTTTCATTCCTCTTCTCTCTAGGGAATTCCTCCACCACAGGCTCTCTTCCACCTACTCACACTACAGATCAGTCGTGTTCATGGGAACCTCTCACCTCTGTTTCACTGGCCTTACATCCTCAGACTTCACCACATGATCCCTCACAATGACTCTTTTTAAATTCAGTATATTTTTTGGATTTTGCTCTGATTTTGAATTTTCTTAACGGATATCCTTCATGAGTTCATTGGTTTTTGCTTTTCAACTACAAATTTATATAAGGGAGACAATGGGATTTACAAAATGTGGACTTTTAAGAAGTAAAAGAGGATGTTTACTCAAAAGTAACAAAAATCATGTCTAAAGTTGCTTCTATGAAAATGTGATACTAAACCACAACCACACTGAAGAGAAGAGTTTATTTTATTAATAAATATAAATTTAAATTTAATTAAGCATGTTTTGGGGAAATTATAGAGCAATATGGTGAGAGCTGCCCACAGCAGGAAGGTTGCAGGTTCATTTCCCAGATATTTCTCTATGTAGTTTGCACAATCTCCCCGTGCATATGAGTTTTATCCGTTTACTCCAAGTTTCCTTGCACAGTCCAAAAACCTGCATTGAACCCCCACCTGGAAAAGGGATGTGGACAAAGCAAAGGGTTCGTCCATAATCATCAATAATCCATAACACACATGTTCTTTATATGACAAAACGTGTGAAATTCCATAAAGAGGTCGTCAAGATGCTCCAGAGAATCCTTGCATTTGAATGCAACACTTACAACATGCAGCATCTTTGTTCAAATAATCCTCTGGCAAAAGCCGAAACGCATTACTGCAAGACTCTCAGCTGAAAAGGGAAGGATTTATTTTAATGTTCGCCGCCTCACCGTGTGACAGAATGGAAGTGACAGCACCGCAAGGAGTTTTCATGTCTTGGAAGAGTTTTGAGGGATATTTGATATTTGAACGTGCTGCAGGAGTTTTCATCCCATTCTCCAGCTTCTGAAGAGGCCCCCATGAGGATTCCTGTGTCGTGACACGGGGTTCTGCTGCAGCTCGTGCTCCGTCTGCATAATAGATCGTTTTTATCCAATCCAAAGATGCCCAAAGCAGGAAAAAAAAAAAAGAGTTTCAACTGTTTGTGCAAAAGCAGTAATCATTCAGCTGCTGAAGATGTAAAAAAGACTTGATCACCTGTTGGGACTGATCATGAGTTTTAAAGAATTCCTGCAAACATTCAAAACAACAAACTTATTTTGAATAACAAAATCCAAATCCATTTGACGGATTTTTCTTTTTTAAACAAAAATCTCATAAACTAAACCAAATAAAAAGTAAAAAAAAAATAAAAGCACACATAGCTACAAGATACGAAAACATTTGTATTTTATACTGACAAGTGATTTTTAAGACATCCTGGAGGGATTCTGCAAAAACATTCTGAACTGTTAATATCTTACCTGCTTATGGCCCTTGGAGCAATATAAATACTGAAATGGAGCCTAATCTCGTTAGATTAAAGTGAACTGGTGAATACATAACAAGTCTCATTAAGCACAAAGTAGTCAAGTCAAGTCAATTTTATTTCTATAGCACAGTTAAAACAGATAAACTGTTATCAAGGTGCAAAGTAGTTCGCAGAGCTATCTGGAACAGGTAAAACATTTATTGTTCATAACTGTTTTACAGAACCCAACTTGAGTAGATCTGAGCTCTCCCTTTGACTGAATCTGAGCACACTACACTAATCAGCTCTTCTTTCACTCCTCTGACCTTTTTTTTATTTCACTTGATTTATATTTTATTCTGTTAATTTTGCCAGCGGCGCACCTGTAACACATTAATCATTATACGGGCCCCACCTGGAGTTTAATCTCCTAAAATAAAAGGAATTACATGTATTGAGCATTCAATGACACGTCGATTAGTGTAAGCCGTTGGATCGCTGAGTGCTTGTCTAGATGTGTTATTGTGCAAAAAATAAAAAACTGCAAATAAAATTGACCTTTTTGTCCAGAATGAGCTGCAATTCGTTACAGAGGAAAAGAAAACTCTCAAACAGATGTTTTTTTTTTAAACAAATGTGTTTAATTATAGAGACAGATTTTCAGTCTGTAAAAAAATAAATGAAAAGCTCAGGCTGAAAAATAAAAGAGGTGTGTCAGTGCAGGAAGGTCATCTGAAACTCATGCTGAATTTCCAACAGATGTATCACAATGAATCAAGAGGTGAAGGTTTTGTGTTGGTCCTCACTGTTAACCAAATGGAACTTAAATAAAAATCTCAAAATCTCAAAGAGCATAGCATTAAAAATTATGAATCTACAAAACTTGAAGGAAAAATAAGTGAAAATATTCTGGTGAAAAGGGACAAAGCAAATGATTTACAAACTATTTCTTTGGGAAAAAAGAATTAAGAATTAATACTCAAATGTATGCATTTTTTTTATTTATTAAAAATAAAATTTTCCTGAAAACCAAAAGAACAATTCATCTTTAATTTATTTTTCTTTTGGTATTTGGAGTATATTTGTCTTCTAAATTTATTTAAAATCCCAACCATTTCGACCAAATGGGGTGTCCAAATTTTAACACATCAATTTAAAAGTACTCTCTGAAACATCATGGAGACCTATGGAAAATGATCAGAAGCAAGAAACAAAATATGAACCTTTTTTATGCATATTTATGGTTCATGTGTCCTTAAATTAAACTTTTGTAAACAAAATTTGTGACCAGCTACAGCGTGTTCGTTGAACTATGAAAACAGGCGAAGTGAGTAAAAACAGAAAGGGGGCATCTATGGAAAAGCCGTTTAGGATCGAAAAGTCCAACAATTTGGATGTATTACGCATTTAAGCTCACATTTGTTGAGTATTCAGCCAAAAGTGCTTTGTTTACATTGAGTGCGTACCTGCATTTCAGAACTGGAAAACTATTGGTGTAAAAAATCATTCAAACTGCACCATTTCATATAATTCAAGATTAACCTTTTCATATTCTGTTTAGTTTGCACTAAAGTACTTTTTTTTTTTTTGTTCCTGGGAAGACAAAGCAAATACTCTTTAAAAAAAAAATGTGTACTGCAAATAACAGAAACACCAGAATCATGAAACGTGTTAAAAAGTGCAAACAAACTCAACATCTCTAAGGAGAAAAAGAACTGAACATCTGTTACATCAAATATTAATCACCTTCTGTGAGATGAAGCCAACAAAAAAGGTTGTTTTTGTCTTTTAAATAAATTACACTGTGAACATTGTGAAGGTTAAACAACGAGTCTCTGGGAACACTCGGGGCATGTTTACCTACAGGTGAATGGTTTGACTACACGAGTACACACAGTTTCATTCATCTGCAAACCCTCAGCGGGTTAGTTTCAGAGCAGTAGGATGAACGTTGCAGATGTCGAACCACTGCCGGTCCACCTCCCTGTGTGGCAACAAGCCATTCTGAGGCAGAAAGGGCCGGCGCCAGCGTTCACGGCTGCCCACCACTTGCCAGAACCGCGTGCCCTTGAGCAGAAAGACGGCGCTGTGGGTGTAGGAGAAGTAGGCAGCGTCGATGTTGCCATCTGGATGGTCTCCTCTCTCCACGGGAGGGAAAACGTCTCTGATGGTTTTGGGGAAGCCTCTTGCCAAGCTGCTGGTTTTCACACTGAATGCAAACACCTGTTCGGACAGAAATCTGCCTGATTATGACAAATCAAAGAGGAAACGTGACATTTATGTCTGCATGAATACGATCGTTTATAATGCAAACAGTGGTGGCGCAGAGGTTAAGAAGGTGCACTTGTGATCGGAAGATCGCTGGTTCAATCCCCGGTACCGACATCAAAAATATGTGGGTGGGATAAGTAAGTGAAGCAGTCACACCTGTCTCCACCCTCATCTGCCCCACTCTGGGCCCTTGAGCAAGGCTTTTAACCCCCACCATCTGCTCCCCCGGGAACCCTAGATAGCAGCCCTCTGCTCCGCACAGAGGGCTGTGGTAGCTCGGTGGTCTGTGGTTGTCAGGAAGGGCATCCGGCATAAAAACAATTGCCAAGTCTTCGTGCGAATAGTTCGCTGTGGCGACCCCTGACGAAGGGAGAAGCCGAAAGAAGAAGATAATGCAAACAGTTGAATTACAACTGGGTATGGTACATGTATGGTATATGTATGGTATTGTATGGTATACGTATGGTATTGTATGGTGAGATATGAACCTGGGCTGCACCTTTGCTTTCTGGTATGTACCCAGTAAAGTCTATACCAAGTATGTACGGTATACTATAAGAACCAAATTTGTACCAAGTACAGTATATACTGTAATTTCGAAATACCAAAGTTGTACCAAGAATGTACCCAGTAAGTACCAGGTACACACTATATATGCAGCCGGTATGAGGCTTTTCCTCTTCGGCCAGTCAAGTTCCAGCACAATCCGTGGCAAACACAAGGCAAGTACCCATAATAATAATAATAATAATAATAATAATAATAATAATAATAATAATAATAATAAATTTAATTTATAACACACTTTTCATTAACAAAAATCTCAAAGTGCAGCTAAGTGCACCCAGTACGTATAGGTCTCTTTATTATTTAATGCCAGGTATGAACTAGCCTCTATAATAGATTGCTTCCACAACTTTCTATATTTTACATGCGAGAAGTCAGACTTTCTCATAATTTTTGTGATCTTAAGAAATATTTCCTCTGAATTATTTTATTTCCAAAGATTTATTTATAGTTTTTGCTGCTTTAAAATAAAATAAGCAGTCTGTGACAAAAATGCAATAAGATATTTTTTTCATTATCGGTCTTTTGCAGACACGTGACATTTTGCACTCCCGGCCGCCATATTGTATGGATACCGGTTCATTTAAACAGAGGAAGTCTATGCCTTAGCTGCTACCTCGTAAAAATCAATGTTGTTAATTGAAGCTAACTTCACCATGTAACGTTCTCTGGCTTCAAGGTTGAGTTTCTCTCTATAAGGCTTCTGCTCATTTTTATATTTAGTTTGCATTTTGCTGATGTTATTGTTCTGTATCGCAGTGTGTTTAACATGGACTTCCTCTGTTTAAATGAACCGGTATACACCCAACATGGCGACCGTAAGTGCAAAAAGACATGAGCCGTGACGTCACGTGCAAAAGACCGATTAGCTAAATACAAAAGCAAACACCATGAAGTACACTGGGTAATATATCTAAGATACTGAGTACAGTACTCTCTTAGCCCAGTGGTTTCCAAACCGTCCTTGAGGAACACCATCTTGCACGTTTTAGTTGTTTACTGACACACCTGATTTGAATGAACAGGTGATTAACGGGTTTCTGAAGAACTTGATAAAGTACCGGTAATTAAATCACTGAATCAGGTGTGTTGGGGCAGGAAACCAACTAAAACATGCAGGATGGTGTTCCTCAAGGAACAGTGTTGGGTACCACTGTCTTAGCCTATCATTCCTCTGACAATTGCTTTAATGTATCGCATACATTTTTCTCCAGGACATTATGAATAAAGTGTGAATGTTTTAAATAACAAAAGGAAATACTGTACATTATTTATTTTTGTATCTGAAAGCAATAAATTGGAGTCTGTAGTCCACACCTAAAGGTTTGGTCTGTTAAACTTAATATAATCAGTTTTCCAAAACAAAACAGGCCTATTTACTTTGAGAGATTGTTCAAAGATTTTAAATGAATAAACGCTGTAGGCCCCTCCTCACTCTCTGCTGTGCTCGTGTTTAGACATTAGAGCTCTCTTTGACCACAGTAACTGTCAAAACTAATGTAGTAAATCCAAAAATCTGGTAATAATTTGGTGCAGATTTATCACTTCAACATTTTGGATCATTAAAAAAAAAAAGTTTTATTACTAGAGTGCCTTTGAAGAAGTAGATGAGGGAGTCCCTCCTGTTGTAAAAGGCTGTGTCGATGGGACTGGGCACCCCGGGGAAACCTTCAGAAATCCTCCTCGGGTACGGTTGACCATCAGAGTCCTTGATGAACACCTGGTCATTCTCATGATCATATCTCCAAAACTGAGTACCTGTTAAGAAAAAAATGAAAATGACTTATCTGCAACACCGAGAGTC
>JBBPBX010022584.1:0-12682 GCA_038048925.1 Garcialebias charrua
TTGTAGTTGTTGTAGTTGTAGTTGTTGTAGTTGTTGTAGTTGTTGTTGTTGTAGTTGTTGTAGTTGTAGTTGTTGTAGTTGTTGTAGTTGTTGTTGTTGTAGTTGTTGTAGTTTTTGCTGTTATAGTTATTGTTATTATCATCACTATTATTATTATTATCATCACTATTATTATAGTTGTTATTGTTGTTGTTATTGTTGTTGTTATTGTTGTAGTAATATAGCACTCTCATGTCCGTTACTGGATTTAAACCTCTTCACATCTCTCTGAAACTCTGAGTGTTACACTTTTCTCGAGCTCTGAAGGAGACAAGTGGACACTATTTTGTTACAATTGTTTTGGATTAAGAAACACAAATCAATCAGAAAGACTTCCTTTTAATTTGTGTTAATTCAGAATTGATCAACAGTACTGTATATTTTTGTCATTTAATGATGATCTGTTACTTGCATGAGTTTGACCCTTCTCCTGGTTTATTATGCAGTACAAGTGTGCTTTGAATCTAAGGTACAAGTCAGGGTAACTTGTTAACTTCCCTCTCTGTTTTGTCTATCAAGCTAGACATAATATTTCACTTTACGGGCCAGTCCATCTGGCCAGTTCTCTAAACAGTTTTCCTAGTGTCCTTCAGAGATCTTCCACTATGGGAACTGAAAAACCCCTCCTTTACTTTCTAAAACAACCAATGAGCAAGAAGTATTTGACTAAGTCACACCCCCTTCTTAACCCTAGGATGCATGAACGACCAATACCTACATTCTTCCATGAGTGGGGTCAAAAATGACCCCAATTAGAATCAATGTGTTTTTGCAATGAATTTAAATGATGTCTTTAATTTTGGTTAAAGGTAGTTATATTTATTATATTTGGGTCAACAAAAGACTGATTTGACATTTAATATGGTTATTCATAACTTTTTATAACATTTTTTCACATGAAATAACATCAAAAATCTTCAAAAATTATTGCTAGAATGTCCATCTCTCTGAAGGACAAAAAAGAGAATCAACAAACGACCAGAACATTGTACACTCACATGTGCCCACTGCCCACACAAACATCTTTTTCTCTATTCACTGTGCGCAGTTGTCACAAAATTTTTGCTTTTTGCTGTGACCATTGCACACTGTAGTACTGCATTTCCTGCACCAATTGGTGGCTTTGCAGTCTGTTTCTTGGACACATCTGGCAACTCTTTCTCTTCTGTTGGCCCTCTGTGCCTCTCTCCTGTTACTTGTTTGCAACTTTTGTCACTCCACATCTTCCAGTTGCTTCAGTGATGTCAGTTGGTAGGTTCAGGGTACCTTGGGTTGTGTAGAAAACTTCCAAAGAGCACACACATTGATACATTCCAGTTCTTCTCACTTCGTGCAAGAATGGTCACTCCAATGAAGGCCATGAGCTCCTCTTTGCTTAGATTTTTCCACTCTTTTCCTCTGCTTATTGTGACTTTTCTTCCCTCCATGTTTGTTCATGTCAACATCTCTTCTAATATACTATCCATCCATCCATTATCTTTTACCCGCTTCTTTCATTTTTGGGTCACGGGGGTCGCCGGTGCCCATGTCCAGCAATCACTGTGCGAGGGGCAGTGTACACACTGGACGGGTTGCAAGTCTATCACAGGGCCACATAGAGACAAACAACCATTCACTCTCTCACTCACACTTAGGGTCAATTTAGAGTTACCAATCAGCCAAACATGCATGTTTTTAGTCTGTGGGAGGAAACCGGAGTACCCGGAGGGAACCCACGCATGCACGGAGAGAACATGCAAACTCCACCCAGAAAGGCACGCAGATTTGAACCAGGGACCTGCTTGCTGAGAGGCAGCAGCTCTACCAGTTGCACCACCGTGCTACTCTTCTAATATACTCTCAGTGATAAACTGCTTTCATGCATCTATTGGAGAGATGGTGCTAAACCCAGGTGCAGGCCCTGACCGACTTCTCAGTAAATTGTGGCTTGGTGTTAAAAGAGGCATACAGATTTTTAAAATAATTTATATATAATAATATATAATAGGTTACCTAACGGGTTTGCATTTGTTACAAGGAATTATGAATACAATGAGTCTCTACACAACAAATGCAGTAATATCAGCTGGCTTACTAAACTAGTGTAATGTTAGCTAGCTTACGGTAAGTACTAACATTATGTTGTAGTTAGCCGAGTGTCTACTTTGTTGACCAACATGATATTCTATCACAGTAAAGTCATGGAGTTGGTAAATGCAGATAATACATGTACTTTGTATGCTGCTGTGTCAAACTGACCTCCTTGTGGTGAGACTGCAGGTATCAGATGTGTAAATGAGACAGAAAATGTATCTTGACAGTCACAGTTGGTAAGAATCAAAGGTTCCCAAAGAAAACCCTTGAGATTCTATAGGAAATGCTTGGGGTCATTTTTGACCCCACTCATGAAAAACTGGGGTAGTGACACAAAAACTGCAATTTCTGAAAATGTATAAAAACATTTTAAAAAATTCAAATGGCTTGAAGTCACAAACATGTTTTATGAGGAATACCTGGAATATGGAAGAGTAAAAACTTTTAGTTTCAGAGTTTTTGAAGAATAACAACCCTCGGGGTCATTTTTGACCCCACTTATGCATCTAAGGGTTAAGGGGACACTTCCTGTAAACTCGTTGGTGTGAAAGAGAGAACTGATCTGAACAACTCGGTTCTCCTCTGGAAAATGGTTGAACGTTGTGGTCATTTTGTCAATTAGACCTACGTTTCTCCGCCAGAGTTACAGCAGAGCATCGCTGTAACTCACTCATTTCTGTTTGAAAGAATTTGTTTTTCTGAAAGTTTTATTTTGAAACCAGCCAGGACGTTGGCTTTGTTCCTGCCGGGAAAGGCGCTCTTGCTCGTATCGTTGAATCAGCCATACACGCGTGAGAAGTTTCAACTGGACGTCTACTGGACAACACAGTCCGTTAAGGTCCACAACTTCTCAGCTCTTATCTCCAAGAGACGTGTCGTCACCAGGTAAAGAGTCGTTGATTGTATGCTGACGTGCGAGGAGTCCAGCCGGACTTGGTTGGGAAAAGTGTCACCCTGTCGCATTTCAAAATAATTAACTTCTGTTAAACTTAGCTTTCATTCTAATCCTTCCTCCTTATTCTTATTTTCTTAAACCATTAAACTTTTAAGTAAATGTGCCAACAGGGAGTTAAACATAACTTGTCTGTTTGTTTTCAATTTGAATTCTTGTCTACAATAGTTATTAAATCAGAGCTAATCTCGATACAAATGTGTAATGTACTTTTATGATTGTCTCAATAAAAGGTTCATCTTTGGTGGATCAACATAAGTTGACGTCTCTCGTGAAATTACATTTTGTCTAGTCACAGTTAAATAATTTAATCCTGAAAAAGGGAGAACTCGCGAATGAATTTGGGTCAGATCAAATCTGCTCCAACTTCTTTAGGAATATTGTACTGGTCAGCAAACTGACAAGTATTATATCCCTTACATATTGATGACACTTTTAAGTGTTTATCTCTTACATTGTTGTTGTTGTTGTTGTTGTTGTTGTTGTTGATTGTTGTTGTTGTTGTTGTTGTTGTTGTTGTTGTTGTTGTTGGTGGTGGTGGTGGTGGTGGTGGTGGTGTATGATATGTTGTGATCTGTTGGCAGTTGGAGTATTTGTTGTGAACGACCATCAGCTACTACCACACGGTGCCCGGATTCCTGAGGCGTCGTCATTCTCGTGTCGGTTCAGGTTGATTAGCTGTGGCGGCCATCTTGAATTGGGATGTCGTTCCGGTTGTTTTTTTTTAACGTGAACTCTGTTTGTTTGGAAAATTTGATCTGTGGAATCTGTTTCACGGGATATTTTGCTAACAGACAAAACGCCATTGCGCCGCCTTCGTCTCTCGATAATTTTTTTTTACTCTTTATGTCACGGTCAGCGGCCCCCACTGACCCCCCCTCCCAACACTTTTTGAAGCTTGATGGACACATTTTGATCAGCACTTGAAAATGATTGAAGACCCTCACACCTGCCACGGATGACTCACCTTTCGACCCCCTGCCTCCCCCTCCCCCCACCTGCTGTCCTGCAGTGATTTGATGTCTGATTTCTGTGTGATGGGATGCATGCGAGCATCTTCTAGTCCCCGTCACAACCATCCGTCCTGCAGATGCTCAGGTATGTCCGAGGTGTGTTTGGATGGCGTGCACGCTCGTGTGCTTGTGAGTAGAGGTGGAGGGGGGGTGGGGGGTGCTCGATGTTGAGAATAAGACCCCAGAAAATGCTCATTAGAGTTGACCTTGGCACTTGGAGTGTGCTTTTGATGGATCGGGTACAGGGCCAAACAAGCCCCCGGGGAGCCATGATATTATCTCTTATTGTACACACATGCACACTCACCTTCCTCACCCCCCCACCTCCCACCCCACTCACACTTCACTGACCCTCCAAACCTCCCCCAGTCCTCCCCCCCTGCTCGCACACACTCCTCTGCTCTCCAAGCATCACAGGCAGAATAAATCTGTGTCTGACACCACAGAAAAAGAGAAGAAGATGAGGAGGAGGAGGAGGAGGAGGAGGAGGAGGAGGAAGGGGGAGGCCTTAGGGAGTAAAGGAGGGAGTTTGAAGAGAGATGGGAGAAGAAGGGGAAGTGGGGGTGGAACCAACAGCTCACCTGCTTAAGTCAGGTGTGCACAATGTGATATTGTCTTTTTCATCAAAGTCAATATCAGTCGCAGTAAACCTTTTTTTTTTTTTACTTCGCTCGTTCCGTTCAGTCACACGCGTTTCATCATCGCCCGCCGCTGAAGGTGAAACAATAATGTTTGTTTGTTCCTGTGTCCGTGTGCACTTTTTTTCTCTGGTTGCAAAATATCTCACAAACCAGTGGACGGATCGACATCAATCTCTCCAAATGTGATCTGCTTTTACAACTGATCACCTTCTGGAGTCAGTCTCATCCAAGATGGCCATCACAGCTAGGCCATAACTCATATTTACAGACACTGAGCTAATGTTTGGCGGCGGCGTGGCTGAACACCATCCCCAACACATCTTTAAGGCACAACGCAGTGTTCAGTATGTTTATTTAAAACGCTGGCGTTAACTTTCACAGTCAGCCCCGTCTGTCGTTTACGAGAATATCGCATGAATCCCTGGACAGATCTCCTCGATGACATGGCAGCCAAATAAAACGTCAACGTTAAACCACATATATTAAATCTGAAATGTTTAGTAGGCTTGTCGCAATAAACAATAAATCAATTACTGTAATCGCATGATAAATAAAAATTATCGACCAAATTTTCATTTATCGGCTTTATCGTTTCTTCGTATCTCTTTCTAATGAAGTCGCTGGACGACAAAAGGCTCAACTCCGGTGTTTTTCACTGACCCCTCCCTTTCTCTTTTTGCCTTAAAATCCATTTTAACCATCCAAAATAGCATTTTTAAATTGTTAAAAGCAGCTAAGCTGAGAAGCTAAGCTACAAGCTAAGCTAATAGTCCGACCTCGTGAAAAAAACCTCCGTCTTGTCAAAGCTTCAAAATTCACGGTTGAAACCCGTGCCTTCGTGTAAAAAGTTTTTTTCTTTGCGAAAAGAAGCTGAGAACTTGTTTACTGATTTTTTTATTAAAAGCTTTGTGTGAAAAATGCTAAAGAGCTCAAACCACATCGAGCGTATGCCATTTAGAGAATTTAAAAAAAGGAGAGACAGTTCATGTCAAGGGGCATCGCTCCCATTTTTCTTAAAGAGACACGTTTCTCACTCACTCACTATCCATCCTTTAGTTCAAACAGTCTTATACTGCCGTCCGGTGGTCAAAAAAGGTACAACACTCAAAAATTAACCATAATTTCTTCTTAAATTTGACAATAATTATAATTATTGTCAAATTTCAAACAATATTATCATTTATCGCAGTAATTACTGAGACAATTAATCGCCCAGCAAAATTTATTGTGATGGGCCTAATGTTTAGTCAGATTATTTAAGGTTGTAAAACCATTTTTATTTAAAATATTTACCAAATAATGCCTTTCATTAGTATTATTTTAATTAGGTGCCAAAAGATAAAAGAAAAAAGACCCCCCAAAAAAACATCTTTATGTTAAAGCTGCACTATGTAAGTTTGTAATGCAGTCTGTAACTTTTCTAACAATATATTTTTAACATATTTCTTCACTCTGTCACTATCTACTGACAGACTGATGTTAGACAAAGTAATCTCTGAAAAAAACTATAGTCCCCTTGCTTCTCTATCAGCATTTATAAAAACACTAAAAACACAGAGTGACCCGGACAATGACCAGCCAATAAAAACAGAGTTGTTTGTCACGCCCCAACCCACGCCCCCGCCTGTCCCAGCCCGCGCCGCGCACATTCTCATTCAAAGGATTGCAAAGCGATGCAGGACTGATTTGTATGTGACACAAATGTATTAAATATCCCTTCTTCATCCCAGAGCTGGACTTTTATTTTGTTTTTTTGCCAAAAGTCAAGTGATCGCTTCATCCTTCACTCACAGGAATGAGGAAGTCACGAGCGAATTAAATCATGTCCAACGTTGCTTCGTGAAGCTCTGCTGATTTCTGCTGGTTTTTGTGTTGTAGGACCAGTGATTCATGGTTTTATTATATTTTTTAAAACGTTTTATTAACATATAATCACAGAATATTGAAGCGCTCCGAGCGGACACACAGCAGGGGGCGGAGCTGCAGAACTCAAGTTCAACAGAGAACGGACTGTGGCTCCTCCTCAGAGTCATATATGGCTCTGAGGGGAGGGAGCAGAATGCTTTTACCTGCTGAAAATATTTCTAAGTCCCAGCGTTCTACAGAAATTACATAGTGAACCTTTAATTGGCTTCCCTAAAATGGGCGGGGCTGTACATAACCACACCCATTCATAACTACGCCCCTAATCAGGTTAAGGTTTTTGTGTTTCTGATTTTTGGCCACTCACAACCCTAATTATATCTGCTACAAATATGTATTGTTAAAACTGAAGGAACTGGCTGGTGGGGGGGGTGAGATGAAAGGTGAGACTCTGTGGTGCCTTCATGGTTTGTTATGCTCTTCTCTGTCCTTCTGCAGCGCTGCCACCACCACCACCCTTCAATGGCAACCAGGGGACACACCAAACACACAAAGAGACATGAGGCAACATCCACCTCCAGGATGGAAACCNCCGGCGTACTCACAGGGGTGGCATCACGGGGCTTGTGAGGCCTTTCTTCTGCTGCTGCGCCACGGGGAGAAAGTGACACTGTGAAGTCTTAATTGAGGTTTACCTGGGTGGTTTTTTTTCTCTCTTCTTCCTCCGTGTTGTTGTGCAATAAAGTGCGGTTAAACTTTATAATCAAGCCCACAGGGTTTACAGTGTGGAAAAGGCGAAGGAGCATGTGATGACATTACAAACACGGTTGTTTACCGGGGCTGCTAGCAGCGGCGCCGAGCGAACAACAACAAAACTCTGCCACCTTCTCGCTGTCAGTCCCTCTAAACAAACCGTACGGTGCGCTCAAAAAATAAAGGGAGATTTCACATGAAGCAGCTATTTACCGGTACTGCATCTTTGGGCACGTCTGAGTGGCTCCTTCTGTTTCTCCCTTTGCACTCGTTCCTGTCTGTCAGTCTGTCTTTGCAGAGATCTAGGAGGGACTGTGGGACTGATGTCTCAGCTCCTCCAGGATCCCAGCAGGAATGCCTTTTTGACAGTTGCAGGAGCAGCAGGATTGAGCTCAAAGGTGTTGCTGTAATTGCACCTGGTTGCGTCATGAAAAAGTAATAATCTGCTGTCAAGGACGTCGGGGTGTCAGCGTTTGGC
This sequence comes from Garcialebias charrua, assembly GCA_038048925.1. Taxonomy (NCBI): domain Eukaryota; kingdom Metazoa; phylum Chordata; class Actinopteri; order Cyprinodontiformes; family Rivulidae; genus Garcialebias; species Garcialebias charrua. The sequence goes on from JBBPBX010022584.1 coordinate 7,813, forward strand.
AGGAGTTGATAAGGTATTGACTGCCTTGAGAGTGCTCACTCACTCACTCTCGCTCAGACTCTTTCATAAAGTTGACTCCCGGAGAAAGGGAGACGGCAGAGTTTTGGAGGAGGAGGGTGGGTTAAAAAGAGCAGTAATAAAGAACAAATAAAAGCATATACCGGTACTCCCTTGAAGTGATGCATATTGCCCGCTGAGGTTTATGTTAAAACAAGCACGTTTTGCAATAAGAAAGAAAGAGATTATTGTCATTTTGGTCAAACTTCAATGCAACATTGCAAAAGACTCACATGACCTGTTTTCACTACAAGTTTCAGTTAGAGGTGACTCTCAGCTACTACCACACTGAATTCTAGGTCAGTATCTGCAAAACTGGCTGAGTTATAGCCATTTTTGTGTTGGCTATTATCCTTAGTTGTTTCGGCCATCTTGAATCAGGTTCATTCCAAAAGTGAAAGAGTCGCAGCCACACATCCAGTAATAACTTTCTGGGAGTTTCAATAAAATCCATCCAGAGGTTCATGGGCTCTCAGAAATCGGTTTCTCAGATCACACTTTGGTTGGTTCTCTATCTTTCAGATTGGAGGCAATGTCTTCAACAAAATGGTATTTCCTCCAGTTATTTAACAGTCAGCAATGGTGTACCACAAGGCTCTGTCTTAGAACTGTAAAGGATTTAGGGTGGTGTTAGTATTAAACTGACACCCTTTACCTTAATTAATTACTTATTCATATTGAATAGTAATTCACGGATTATTTTCTTTTTCAGGTTTAACAAATATTTCTGTGATCATTTGGATGGAAACATAAAGACCATTAAGTGACAATGAGACGTTGATTGTAGTCGGTATGCCAAAAGACACTACCTTTTATTTAAAATAAATCAACTAAAATTAACACCATTACACTTGATTGACTGATTTCACATTCTTGCAATTTAACACGTCAGCAAATTTAATTGTAACAGACATAAGTACCGGTAATGATGACAATAATACTTAATCTGAAGGTTATTTAGCTTTAAAATGTAGTTACCAGCTTAGAATGAACGGGAGAAGGAAATAGGAGGAAAAAGGGAAGTTTATCTTGCATTTATAAAACCAGATGACACTCTTCCATCCGCGTCCAGCTAAGATATCACACCTCCAGTAAACAAACAGCTGCTCCTTTACCTTAAGACGTCCGCCCCGGTTCTGGTAAAGAGCTGTGATCAGCCTTGGACGTAAACGGGTCGTAGGTTCCGCAAGTCCAAGTCCACTACAGAACCCACCCTCTTTACAATCTACAAAGGTATTGTAGGTCAGAACATCCCTGATGCATCCTTACATTTCTATGCTGATGACACAGTTGTTTATTGTCGAGCTAAAACTGTTGCTAAGGGTCTCCAGCTTTTGACATCATCCAGTCAAACTTGTTCCGTCTCAAACTTGTCCTAAACGCCAACAAAACCAAAGGGATGATTTTTTTTTTCAAACAGGAAGTCGGTTCCAGCAGATCTTCCTCTGATTTTATCTTCAAATGGTGTCCCTGTTGAGTTTGATTCCTATAAATATTTGGGTATCCTGGTCGATTCGCATCTCTCTTTTAAACTCCACGTGGAAAACCTAGTAATGAAATTGAAAGTTAAACTGGGTTTCTTTTTCAGAAATAAATCATGTCTAACTCTGAATGTTAGGAAACACCTTGTATCTGTGACTTTCCTTCCCTCCATTGATTACGGTGACATTATCTACATGAATGCTCCTACAAGCACCCTGCAGATGTTGGATGTTGTCTATCATGGTGCACTAAGATTCATAACTGGCTGTGATTATCGTACCCACCACTGCACCCTGTATTCACTGGTTAACTGGACATCATTAACCTCACGCAGACTCTTCCACTGGTACATTTTCATCTTTAAATCACTTCTTGGTCTGCTGCCCTCATACATCTCATCCTACATGTCTCTGCGTGAGTGCAGCTACAGCGTGCGCTCTCAGGACATGTTTACCTGCAGTGTTCCCTCAGTGAGGACTGCACTAGACAAAAGGACCTTCTCCTACTCCGCTCCTGTTTCCTGGAACATCTTGTAAAAAGATCTGAAGCTCTCGACCTTGACGTCTCTAAATGGCTTTAAACATCTGTTAAGTTCCTGCCTGGTAAGAACCAATGTAGACATGTTCCTGTTTTTATTTTTCTACACAACTATACCTTGTATAGCTGTTTTATTGCTACTTTTCCTTTTAATTTATCATTTTAATTACCTTTTTTATTTTCACTTGTTAAAATCAAATTTAAATTTGTACGCATCCTTTATGATTGTCCACTGTTTTCATCACTCTTTATTAAAATCAGGTCTCTTGTAAATAAGTCCACAATGCAGTGAGATTAACCTGTTTAAATAAAGGTTGAATGAATGTGATATTTTGCTGACAGACGGGCAGGGTTGACCGTTATAGTAATTAGCAATGTTTTAAGCCAAGTATCATGCGTTCGATTACTGCTGAAAGCTTGTGATGGGGATAACCCTCAGTTACTACCACACCAGATTTTAGCTCAACGTCTATAAAACTGGCTGAGTTGTGGCCATTTTTGTGTTTGCTAATGTTGTTTAGCTGAGGCGGCCATCTTGCACGGAGTTGACTCCGAATGTTAATACTGTATATACATCTGGTGATAATTTTCTAAAATCTTCATTAAAGTGGCACTCAACCCACTGTGAAACGATAGCACCGCCCCCAGACCAGATTCAAAAACTCCCATCAAAATGGGCGTGTCGAGAGACAAGGAGGGGAGGAGGTTGGGGGTTGTGCTGCAATCACGCCCCCTCTAGTGGTAAACTCCCACCCCGCCCCAAGTTTAGATTTCAAAATGGCGGATAGTCGCGTCTCCAGTAGGTAAATACCTAAACTTTTACCAAAATAACAGTTATAAAATGTTGTTGCATGCGTGCTTCTGAACACAGAACACATTAAAAATCAGTGTTTAGTTGCATGGCATGCGTTGTACGGCTGTGTTTTTGTCGTTTTTTTTGTTTGGATCACAACAGTGTTGTAGGCCAGCTGCAGTGACTTTAATTCGCCACATCTTATTACTTAGCACATTACAAAAGTAACGTTTCATAATAAATTTCTATTTTAAAATATTGATTTCTTCTACCCTCGTTTTGTTTGACGCTTTGGCTTATTTTTGTTATGCAACCCAGAACTAAACACACGTTGTTTGTTGAATTGACTATAAATTAGCACTAAACTGTGGTAAAAAAATTGAATTGGTTTCCAAAGATCCGTGTTTAGAAACATTCTATAACCCTGTATGATATATATATTTTTTAGGACGTGTATACAGTATTTGTTTAAGCTATGTGTCGGCTAATCCAAACAGGGCACAGCACAGCTGGTAAGGTTTATGAGAAATAATATTGTTTAATGCAAACCAAACCAATTGCAATGAATTTAACAATACTGTGTATCCTTTAAAATGTTTTTTCAGAGAACTGTGATGACTCAAGCACCCAGCAGCCACGCAAAGAGTAATTGCAGCCAGGATGGACTCTGGGCCGCCTACTCCCTTTGGTTTATTAGTAGTTTATAGTTTATTTTGCACAGGTTCTGCACAGTAAAAACTGTGGGTTTTCAGTTGTTACTTTTTTAAACATGTCTGCATTTATATATATTTTTAAGTGATTATATTTCTTCATGTTCAAACACAGTCAATGGCCATGCTGTTTTGAAGTACGTTTTGTCTGGAAGACAATCGTTTTGCACATTCATAACTTGTTTTTCAAGCAATTGTGTTTTTTTATATAAATACAATCACTGGTCAGACTACGGGTAAACTTATTTTTGTTATAATGCATGACTGTGTACCACTCATTACATTTATATTTCTAATTTTCCTTCTTTTTCAACACATTGTAATCTTCTCAACTGGTTCATGCAATATTTTGCTAAACAAGCACAAAACATTCCAGTCTATCTTTGCAGGCAATAATAAAAACGAACTAACGACAGTCGGTCTGAACTCTGAGATGTTAATTGCAGCCTGTCTGCTCCTTTGCACCGTGGTCATTTATAAAACATGCACCGAGAGCCCTAAATTATACATACGAGCGATCAACAAGCTGAAACATGCACAGTGGTCACCATAAGTTGAATAAGACACAATTAGCACTCACCTTCTCATTCTCCTTGATTCCTGTCAGGCAGGTCAAACATCAGATTCAAGACTTAAAAAAAGAAAAGAAGAGTAAATGCACGACTTCTACCCCCTAGAGCCTCATGGGAAGTTTCAGCTCGTCCTGCTGAAGACAAACACACTAAAGCGCAGCGCCAATTCACCTGCAGGTACAAATTAAGTAACTTGAACCTGATTTGTGCCAATTTTTGTGTTGGTTTAAAGAGATTACTTGTGGCGGCCATCTTAAATGGGATTGTCTCAGAGTTGTAGATGCACATCCAGTGCTTTTTTGTTTGTTTTGTTCCTAAAAGTTCTCAGAGATTTCACCCAGCAGTTCATGAAATATTTCAGTAAAAAAACAGATGCATGATGAAAAAAACATCAGTTTGTTGTCAGTTTTTGCCTTCAGGTGATAACCTAATGAAAAAATAATTTTTACCTACAATGCAGCAGGTCGCTGCAGTAAAAAGTACGACTCTTTGACTTGCATTGTCTCACCTCGTCACATTCTCACACTCAGTGGAAGTGTTGATATGAAAGTAACACAAAGACCATTTAACACTGTGGTTGTCCAACATTTTAGCTGCAACTGATTTTATTTTTCCTTCAAATGTGTTGTCAGTTTTATAGTACAATTAAAAAGAAGTCTGTCAGATGTAAATTAAAACAGAATGAGATGGTTTGCAGGTCTAATAAATCTGTGTGTGTG
>JBBPBX010022584.1:21900-41275 GCA_038048925.1 Garcialebias charrua
CGGTGCCCGCCATTTTGCGGTTAGCTTCGGTTAGCTCCGGCCTCGACAGCTGGCTTTGGAGGTCTGTGTGTCCGATCAGAGGTTGCCACATACGGATAAATGAGCTGGAAACGCTCGGTGAACGTCTCAGGCCCGGAGCAGCAGCCGCCGATCGCTCTGCTGCATCCACCACGCCGATCGACACCACCAGCTCACCGCGGGATCCGGTGACCATCCCGCCGCTACTGTCCCTGCCATCAGCCGGTGTTCTGTGCAGGCGGCGGAGAGGCCATCTGCGGCCGGGAGCTCGCCTCGATGTCCGCCTAGCAGCCTAAGATGTCGGATGGACACCGAGCTAACATGCTAAAGGGCGGACAAACAGCTGCGGCAGCCTTTTAGATGGGCTAACGCTAACGGGCGCAGCTAAGATGCTAACGCGGACCCCCACCGGGGACACCGAGCCAACTGGCGGCATTGAGGCCAGCTGCGGCCGGGAGCTTGCCTCGATGTCTGCCTGGCAGCCTAATGGCCCAGGCAGAGCTCTGCGTACGACCTGTACGCCGTTCTACGTGCGTGTTCTGTGCGCACGCGTTCACAAGCACAGCTCTACGTTCGTTCTCGCGTTAAATGCTCGCGTTTTCGCTCCAACTTCTTGTCGTAATTTGAGCAGCTGCGCGCAGAGCGTTTATCTACGGGACAAACTGAGGTCGCTGATTGGTCATTTGCTGACACGCCTACTGAATTGATTGACAGGTCGGGTGGGGGAAAAAAAGGCACGAGCTGGCTCAGGCTGCAGCCGCTGCGGTGTTCTAAACTTTATATGTTAATAAAAAGTTCTAAAAAAATAAAAATAAAAACAGGGAGCGCTGGTCCTGCAGCCCACAGCCCACCAGGAAATCCACAGAACCTCGTGCAGCCACGTAGGACCCGAGTTTAATTTGCTCGTGACAAATTCATTCATTTCTCATAATTTCAGTCATGGAGTCGGAGGAGGAAGCGATCACTTGACTTTTGGCAAAAAACAAACAAAAGAAAAGTCCAGATCAGGGATGAAGAAGGGGAATTTAATACATTAGTGTCGCATACAAAACAGTCTGGCGCCGGGCAGTTTATTGTGAGACAACGCGCCTCGCATACGCGGTCGTAAAATTTGAGCTTTGCGCGTTCGTGCCAGACGGGGCTACGCTTGTGCCTCTGCGTACGTACGGCGTACAGCGGCATACTGCCTTACACAGAGCTTTGCCGGGGCCTTAAGATGTTGGATGGACACCGAGCTAACATGCTAAAAGGTGGACAAACAGCTGCGGCAGCCTCTTATATGGGCTAATGCTAACGGGTGCAGCTTGTTTTGGAATGACACCGCAGAGAAACGGCTTTCAGTAAGTTATTAACTCTTTTTCTGGCTCCAAATGTATGGAGTTAACATGCTAACAGTCCTTCCTGTAAACAGTTTGGACCGGACCGCGTGAAACAGCACAAAGTTGTAGAGCTCGGACGTGCAACGAGCTAACATGCTAAAAGACGGAGACAGGCTTGACCAGCTCAAAGTAAGAAATTAACATTTTATTATGTGTTGGGTACACCGTGTTAACTAACCGTTTGTAAATAAAGTTCTGTGCATGTTTACGGACCAATATGTACGCTTGTTCAGTCTCATGTCGATAAACGGGTGTGCGGCGCAGCGTTAGCATGCATTTTCCGTCTTACGGCAAAAATACGGTTTTACGAACGCCGCATGTAATACGTTCCGACTTACATTAATTTCATGTTACGAACGGTGCGTAGGAACGGAACTTGTTCGTAAGTCGGGGACCACCTGTATAGTAAATTCCTAACAGTGATTTAGGTGATATGGCAAAACTCTTTAAAAAAAATATTGCCTTTGCTCATATCAGTTTAGAACAGTGGTTGAGGAAATCCATGACTCACATGTTAAACTGCAGAAATCACACTGAAGGTTAAGATTATTACCACTTCACGAACTGAACGACATCAACTAGACTTCCACAGCATGCAAACTACAAGACAAAGCTCAGACACATGAACCGTACACTAACAAGTGACTAAACATTGATCCTCTAAACAACATTTATACGTTTAAAGACAATGAGAATGACTATAGATGACGAATGAGAAATTAACAAGAAAAAAGAAAATGTAAAATGGTTGGTAAAACAAGCACAAACAGCAAAAACTCCATAAAAAAAGAAATTTACATTCTGTTTGTTTTAAACTAATGGAGCATGCTAAACTGTCAGACTAAACTGTGTCAGACTGTTGACAAAGTGTCACTACAGTATTGTTATATTTTGTTTGTATTTAATCATAATGTGTATTCTGTTGTCTATATTACTTTTAAGCATGTAGTACTGTGCAATAAGAATATGGCAAGATCACTGAAGGTTACCTGGAATATCAGTCTTGATTGTCTTGCTACCTCCAGAAGTGTCATCGTCGTCTGAGGAGCTGGTGCTGGAGTCACACGTGAGTTCACTGTCACTGGTACTGCTGTCCTGCAGCAGGTTATACTTCTTCCGTGCTGCCGCCTCTCGTTTCTGCCTCAGAAGACGTATACGCTCCTTGTGTTTCTGGCTCCTGTGACCTTTCACTTTTGCCAGCTTGCCATTGGTTTGTTTTTCCGGCCCCGCTGCTGCCTCCGTCAGCTGGCAGCGGTTCTTCTTTGCAGCCATTGCATTTGGGGGCATCTCACTTTCTGAATGCGACCGCCGAGATTTCCTCCCTCCAGAAGCAGATGTTCGTCCTTTTGCTTTTTGCCCTGGATCATTTGCAGCTTCCATTCTGCCCTGTTCATCTTCAACAAGAGGATTAGCACCACCTTCCCCTGAGGAAAGTGTGTCTGAGTCAGCCAGGTGACCACTGGATGAAGGTGAGAGCATGCAGGGATTTGATGAGTCACTCTCGTAAATAGGAGGCGGCGCGGGCTTGTCACTCCCTGCAGATGAATGCTGGGACTCTGAGGAGTCACGACGAAGTTCTTTCATCAGGCATGGCATGGAGAGGAGACTTTGCTCACCCTCAGTATTCAAGGGGCTGTCATCCTCCTTCTCCCTTGGAGGTGAACTGGTACTAGTGGTGGTCTCTGTTTTCAGATGCTCATCTTGTTCTCCTTGAACAGAAGTGGTGGCTGATTGTGTTTCATCAAGGCACACTGGGAGACATTCAGCATCCAGAAATTCCTCTGCCTTCTCTAAATCAGCCATTTTTTTCAGCTAGTTAAGCCCAGAGCCCAATGGTCCAGCAAATATGGACCAATGTGCCTGGACAGGAACTCACCTGCTGAAAGAAAGAAAACAAGACAAGTCAGTCAACCATGTTGTCAGAAGGCTGACACGTGTTACCTGGATTACCAAATCTTTAGAAATACTTGTGAAACAGTAAATAATAAGATCCCAACTGTGTATCCCTTCAGTTTTATTTAAGACAATGACCTAATAAATTAAATAAGACATGCTACCAATATCATAAAGAAGATTTATTGGTTTATTTAAATGAGCAAGCACTGATTTATCAAACCAACAACATTTTAGTCTGCATCTGCAATATGCACGTAAGCTACAAAACAAAACAGGTATTACATCTTAATAACAATAAAAAAGACACCTGGAATACAAATCTAACAAAAAACATTTCTATCAAACACAAACTGACCATGTTTTCTCGATTTTGCAGTGAAACAATAATGTAATTTTGCACCCAAGGCTTCATAAAAGACAATTACTTAATATTCAGCCACTCCATATACATATTCATACTCATTTTGTTTGAATTTTTAATTAGTTGCGTCTGTGGCTAGCTGAGGCGAATTCAACCTTTGCTGCGTAGTGAAGCTAATATCTCGGTCGGCCCTTCGTAAACTTGGCGATAAGATCACAAGTCGTGGAAAAATAATCAGGTTGCAGGACAGCTGCAATTGCAGATTCTATAAACGGCAGCAGTATCTATCCAGAGAGCGCAACCAGGCAGAATCGAGTCAGTACTAGCTAGCAGCTAGTAGCGATAGCCCACATACACACACAGGTAGTGCTCGAGTCATCTACGTTTGAACTTACCACAGCGTTAGTTGATTCCTATCACAATGTCGTACTTTTTAACATCTCCTGTATTTATTAGGCTCCCTAACTTGTGTCGCATAAAAAGGACTTAGTTTGATTCACGTTGTTCTTTACAAAATTAGGAATATTTAATGAGTTTTTGACGCAGCCGAGTCACAGGTTCGCGAGCTCGCTTAGCTAAGCGGTTAGCTTCGTGTTTATTTAAAATGTCGCTCACAAAGCTACTGCGCAACTTCCGGTTTCTCGTCAGAGTTGTGCGCCCTCTATAGGTTTTAATTAGGCACTACAGTTTTTCAAAACCAGCTCTACTGATCGAGATATTGCAAGAAATGTTTGATTGATTGTTTGAATGGAATTTTGTTTTTACAAAAAGGGGCAGATATTATAAGATTATTTTCTCCTTCTGCTTCCTTTCATTTTAAATTTGTTCTTTATTTTTCTATATCATTTTGTAAATTTTTTTGTTCTTTTGTATTTAAAAAAAATGAAATGAATAAACAATAAATGAAGCAAAAAATATATACTCTGAGAAATGTACTTAAAGCAATACCTTGATTTGATGAAATTGATGCCTCTATGGTAGCTTTTATAAGATAATATTTGTTGTGTTTAAAGAATATGAATACATTTATACATATTTAAATGTGCCCCACTAAATTTAGTAAAAAATAGGAAACTTTGAGTTTTTGCATGTTTATTATGAGTATGCATAAAGAACAAAAACAGATAAACACACAAACAACAAATGAACAAAACAAAACAAGATGCAATTTGGCTAAAGTGAAGACAGATAATATATTATCATCACAGATTACATGTATTCTACTTTTTTTTTATTTCCATGAAAAAGGTAATGTTAGAGACTTAAGAGTAAATTTTAGCAAGCAGCAAAACAAAAATGTTACAATTTCCTGGTGTGGATCCTAAAATGACAAATGTGTCTATCTGTCTCTGTCAGTTACAACAAACAAAAGTTCCTAAAATACACAGATTTGAAGTTATTTTTGTGCCTGCTGTATACAGTATGATAAATGGTGGCACAACGATTTGACAGATTAATTAAATGTTGATGTTTTGCATTGAAATCGTAGTCAGTTTGTTGTTTTCCTTCTCCGTCTGAAGTTTCCAGGCTGTCTGTGGTCTTCTTTGACAAGATTTGGATCTTCCTCACAGCAAGGAGAGGGGCTCTGTCCTCCAGATGGTAATAAAGGCACGAGCGAGGATTTCTCTCAGGGTAATCCTCTTTTTCTCATCCCACATCAGCATGGCCATATAAGAGCTTGATGAATTCTTCCCTAGTCTCCACCTCAGAATGGTTCTCTTTCTCCTGCTTTATCTGCAAAAAACACAAATCTTAGCAGCTGTTAAAACATGCAATAAAAGGCCATTTTGGTTTCATCCAAACCGCAGAAGCTGTACAACTTTCACTTTTGAAAGTTTCCAAAGTATTCATCAGGGGTAAAGTCTTGGCGATGTATGTTAACCCCAAACGGAATACACTTGCTTCGTACAAAGACAATAATGATTTTATAATTGTCTGTTGCCAAAGAGGGAAGGAGGACAATAATATTTTACCTGTGTCTGTTTGTGTTTAAGTGTATGGTTTTTATCAAAATATCTCGTCGTGAACCAGTACATTATTTTTTCACATTTGCAGAAAGTAATACTTACATGTACATCAGCAGCTGGTGGCTACCGTCAAAATGGATACAGCTTACATTGGAAATCACAAAAATAGCTATTTTGTCAATTGTCTGTTAGGAAAATACCTCATGAATCACTGGATGGATTTTTATCTAAACTCTTAGAAAGTAATAATTGGATGTACAACTTCATCTGATTAACTTTTTGAAGTCAGTTCAATTCCAAATAGCTGCCACAGCTAAGAAAACTTGGGAAACTTAAAAATGGCCAATACTGAATCTATTTAACGTAGAGCTAAAATGTGACGTGAGAGTAACTGAGAGTTATTCATAGCACATACGCTCTGTGTGTGACGTCCTCATTAGCTTTATAAAATAGGTTTGACCAAAATGTTTACAGCTCCATCAGTTCTCACCATAAGATCGTTTTACCGTATTTTTGGCCTATACTGTAAGTTGCTTTTTTTTCACTATTTACATGCCCTGCGACTTATACACTGAAGCAACTTGTTAATTTTTTCTTTCCCCATATTTATAAACCAATTTTTGGCTGAGATATGACAGTTTTCATTCATTCTGACATTGAAAATATTGAACACTACCATTTTCAGCCACTAGATGGCACTAGAGTCGTATGTCATTTTCAACACTTGCTCTTCTCAAGGGCGGGCGTCTCCTCTCGGTCTCGGCTTTGCTTTTGTTTGGTCTTGTCTGTGAAACTGTCTGAGAGCCTCTCTTCTACAAAATCTTCCGAATCATAACTATGGACTTTATTTTGGTCAGTTGGTCCCTCAACACAACTGATAACATTTCTTCAAAAAGAAGCTGTAGGCGAGCCGATTTGCCCTGTTGGCATGCACACAGCTGGATATCTCATGGACTTGGAAGACTTGATTACGTGTCTATCTCTGCTGTCACATATTTAATTGGATTTATGATAACTGGTTCCTGCTTTTTAGATTCGGCTGGTTCCTGGTCTCAACACACAAGGAAGACGTCAGCGGCTAATCTGGATCAGGTCAGGCTGCCTGCCTTACTTGGTTCATGTGTCCTTGGGTGTCCTGAAAGGCGCTTTTAAATAAAATGATGATGATTATTATTATTATTATGTCTCGAGAATCCAGACTTTTGGCTGAATGGATTAGATCTCGGGGATTTTTTCTTAGGCATGTTCCATTGGTATGGTCATTTAATTTGGACATTTCGGAAGCGAGTGGACCGACACAGACTGAGATGTCATTAAAGTTCTGCCTGTCCCCAAAACAAATCGTGTGAAATTTGGCTCGGCCTTGATAGGCCGTCTTATCTCATACTAAATACTGTAGTTGCTTGTGTGTTGCCTGTTTTTTGTCTGTTTGTACAGCACTTTGGTTGGCCTTGTTGCCATAAATGGTATGTTATGGTATGAAACTTTTAATTTAAAATATTTCAAGTCTCTGTAGTTTTCAGGTTTGTTACTCCTTACAGTTTTCTAAAGCAGAGCTTCATGTCAGTCATAAATTAGGTTATTGTTATTGTACTTTCTATCTTGATACACATTTTCCATCCCTCTTGAGAATACAAAATAAAAGCATAATTTTAAGTTATATGCATATTTTATAACTTTAATGCCACTAATGGTTAAAAAAAATCCTTAATGTAATTCCAAAAAGAAATTATTGAATAAATACTACAAAAAAAGTAGATGCCGAAGTACTGTACTATGGTACTGTACTCAAGTAAATGTGTACCTCTATTGTGAAGTACTTCTGGTTTGCAGTGACGTAACTTCCGTGTCAGCCATCCTTTCTTCCTTCTTTTAGATCTATGCTTTTAGCACTGGGAGCAGGACTCAGCTACAGGATATAAACATGCTGTCAGTTCGTGTCGCAGCGGCTCTTGTCCGCAACCTGCCTCGAAGAGCTGGATTTGTAAGCAACTCTAACGTGTTTGGTTTACTTTGACAATAAATGCGACATAATTTTTTTCCACTCAAACCCGGTTGTGTTTGCGCGTTGCACGTCGTCATTTTGAACTGGAGGACGCCGGGCCCTTCATTCACCGCTGTTAACATTTAATTGGAATACATTTCGGGTTTTACACTGTTATTCAAATAAACCAAATGATACATTTTCTGTGCTAAAGTAATAATAATAATAATAATAATAATAAAGTAATAATAATGTATCTTAACAAGGTTGAGTCAGGTCCGGATGTTTTTTTTTTGTTGAAAACGTTATTTTATCCAAAAAGACTTCAGAATGAGGAGATCTATCAAACTGTCTTATAAACAGTGGCTTCTCAGTGGATCAAGCAGTTTGCTGGTGACAGCCAACACTAGCTGTTCACATGTAATAAAAAATCAGGAGGACCATCAGCCTAACGATGGATCGTTAGCACCCTGATGGCTGTTTGCTATTCACAGGCACAGTTTCAAGAGTTGAAACAGTTGTTCTGTGGAAAGTGTGGTCCTGCTGTTCAGAGTGGTGTCTGATTTTAACCTTAAACAGACCACCTCCACTGCCTCATCAACAGGAATGCACGTAAAGAGTAATGTGACATCAAAAGTGACCATTGTTTCATGATGACATCCCTCACCTTATCCACAAAGTCCATGGTGTTCTGTATGTGGTGTTCTGAGCTGCCAACTAAAGAGATTAGTACAGACGCCAGATATTTGGAAACGTAATGATCGGTCGTTAGGCTGATGGTCCTCCTTTTACATGTGAACAACTAGTTGTGGCTGTCGCCAGCAAACTGCCTGATCCACTATGAGCAGGTGCTGCTTATAAGATCCAAGTTTGTTGCAGCTCTTTAGGCTGAAGAAGTATTTTGGATAAAATACAAAACATTTCAGCAAAGAAGAATCTGTCCAGAGGACCTGACTCAGCCTCGTTAGATTATCTACCTGGATTATTGAGCATGCATCAGGGCATAATGAATAATAATTTAGCCTCAGGTTAGGTGCATCTGTCTTCTTGCTAATACTTGCAGATGTTCTTGCATAGTTTTTTGGTTGAAAACTACAACATATTGTTGGTATTCTTATCAGTCTTAGGAGAAACCCTTGTCTTATTTAGAATTACATGTACTACCAAATGGCTGCAACAGCATAAGACATGAAGGCATTTTCTCTCTTCTTCATTAATGTTAGTACTAGATTTACATCTATCCACTTTGTTTGTCTATGATAAATTTACATTTAGCAATATATTTAAAAAAAAAATGCATATCTTTTAAGAAAACATCATTGCTCATTTGCATTTGAAATACATAAGCTGATACTACAACATAATGCACATTTTTAATTAAAGCACTACCTTGAGCCATGTAAATGATAATGAAATATGTTTCTCATCACGTAAGTGTAATTTTTGTGAGTTTATTTGAGGAAACCTAGAACTAACTTTGATTCTTGTGTATTATAATGCACTCGTGCCAAATTATTTCGGACGACTGTACGAACATAATTCACTGTATTTCGGTACTATGTTAATAAAGCTTATTCTGATAATTATTATTGATCAAGTTAATAAACTGCTAGTTTTTTTATTGTTTCTGTACATTAATCTGATTCCAATATATATATTTTCTTTTTGTAACAAAGGTTTCCAAAAATGTTGCTGCTTCATGCGTAGGAGTCAAGAATCTGCACACCACTCGTCTGCAGTTCCAAAAAACAGGTCTGTGTTTCAGGAAACTTGTCCCACATACATAGGAAATATAAACATTTTCAGCAGGGTTCTTAAGATGCAAGAAGTGTACTGTATAGCGGTAATTACAGATTCATGCTAGGGCTGGGCGATATAGACCAAAATTAATATCTTGATACTGTATATTTAAGATAAATTGCGATATACAATATATATCTCAAAAAAAATTTCATAAAATATCGGTAAAAACAAAAATCTATTTCTGAGTCAAAGCTTTGACCCAGTTGTCACACAGGCACATTTATTAACAAACAGCTGTAACTATACTAAATAAATGTCTGCAAAATAAACTATTTACATTTATTAAATAATAATCCTCTTCAGCTGCACCGCCTTCACGACGTTGGTAAACGTGTGAAGCAGCAGTGAGGGGCTGTTTGTGTTCAGGGAGGGAGAAGGAGAGGCCGCGTGAAGTTGGTGGCACAGACGGGCAGAAAAAGCAGAACTACATGTACATGGATTTTCAAGTCTTGCAGTGAGAGGTAGTGCGGCATTAATAAAGCAGTGAATTATCATATGGCTAAAGACGTGGTCCTTAGCGGCTAACAAGATGGCTAACTTTAACCGTCTTGTTCCACAGTTGAGACTGGGACCATGTCTTTAGCGATGAGATAAGCTGCTGCTTTATTAATGTTGCACTACCTCTCTCGGTTCCTCTCATAAGGCACAGCACGGCTAAATGAGTTTTGACCCGTGGTTTGTCAGTGAAGGAGGCTGAAGTCAGTTGGAGCTGCAGCTTCACTCGTAATGCCGACCTTTTGTCGGGACTTGTTTTCGGCATTGTCTACAGAAATCATTTTTCTGCTGCTCATCTGACAATTTAAATCCAAACCATCTCAAAATAGTAGGGGTGCACCGATTGGAGTTTTTTTGGCCGATCACCGATTTCTACAAAGTCTGACTTGCCGATTCCGATCTTGGCCGATACCGATTTTGTTTTATAAGCAACACTGTTATAGTTAAAACATAGTTTTAGTGTTTAAAGCTTAAGTATGTAACTTATTTTTTAAACATATTTCTTCACTCGGCCACTATCTCCTGATATATTGATGTTTGACAGGTAATATCTGAAAAAAACTATAGTCCTCTGGCGTCTCCCGGTGGTAATAAAAGCATTTATAAAAACCAGAGCGCCCCGCGGTTAACCAGCCAATAAAAACAGAGCTTCTAACTTCTCACCCCCTAACCCACGCCCCCGCCTGTCAACCCTGCAGCGGCCGCGCAGGTTCTCGTTGAAATAATTGCAAAGCGATGCAAAACTGTTTTGTATGTGACACAAATGTATTAAATATCCCTTCTTCATCCCTGCTCTGGACTTTTCTTTTGTTTTTTTTGCCAAAAGTCAAGTGATCGCTTCTTCCTCCAGACCTCCACTGACAGAAATGAGGAAGTCACGAGCGAATGAAATCATGTCCAACGTGGCTGCGTGAAGCTCTGCAGATTTCAGGGTGTTTTTGTGTTGCTGGACCAGTGCTCCATGTTTTTATTTTATTTTTTAGAACGTTTTACTAACATAATCACAGAACTTTGCAGCGCCTGAGATGGGACGTAGAGGAGGCGGAGCATTCCAGGCTGCTGCGCGAGCGAGGGGAAGCTGAGTCATATATGGCTCTGAGTGAGGAGGGACCAGAAACGTGTCTCGGTTCAAAATGTTTCGAAGTCCCAGCGTGTTCAAAAACTACATATAGCACCTTTAAATTGTTACTTTTGCACCGAGGGACTGAGAGAAATGCAATTTCAATCCTGTGTATGTCCTGTACATATTGCAGTTTTGACAATAAAGTTGACTTTGACTTTGACTGTTAGATGTTGTAAGGTCACAATGCGCCTTCAAATTTCAATCTTATTTTGTTGAAAAACAGACCCTTGAACAATATTCTAGAAACAATACAAACTTATTTTAACTGGTCATAAGGTAGTGCTCTGAAAACCATTTTCTCATGCAAGCATTGGCCGATTTCCCAAAATTAAGGAAATCGGGGCCGAGAAATCGGCCGTCCCATTTATTGGTGCGCCCCTACCAAATAACAGGCATTGTTTTTCTTTTTGCTCAGCAGCTAAGCTGCTCTTTGATATCCTGCCAGTGTTTACCTCTACTAAACTCCTGCCCACCTGGAGGAGCAGCGAGGGAGTGCGGGTGAGGGGCTGTGTTTGCATTCAGGGAGGGAGAAGGAGGGGCTGCGTGCAGTTGGCACAGACGGGAGAAAAAGAACCACAGATTTTCAAATCTAATAATACTCTATGGTTGCGATAGAGCCGTTTTAACCATCGTAAATTGAAAAACTTGACGATACATCAAGTATATTTGCTATATGGCCCAGCACTAATTCTTACCCTTTATTCATTCTTTAAAGGCACCGCTGAAGTGTCATCCATTCTGGAGGAGAAGATCTTGGGAGCTGATACCAGTGCTGAATTGGAGGAGACTGGTCGTGTCTTGTCCATTGGTGATGGTATTGCTAGAGTATATGGTTTGAGGAATGTGCAGGCTGAAGAGATGGTGGAGTTCTCCTCTGGTTTGAAGGTACCAACTTACTGTATTACTGTATTAATGTAGAGTAAATGGGCAGCAGGTTAGGTTTTGTGGTGTGTAGTGCCTAGAAATGGGTTCAAAGCTTTTATCGCTGCATATTTACATGGCATAATTGTTGCTTTCTTGTTCAGGGCATGTCGCTGAACTTGGAGCCTGACAATGTTGGTGTTGTGGTGTTTGGTAATGACAAGCTGATCAAAGAGGGAGACATCGTCAAAAGAACTGGTGCTATCGTCGATGTGCCTGTCGGTGAAGAGCTCCTGGGCAGAGTTGTTGATGCTCTGGGAAATGCCATTGATGGAAAGGTACTCATGTTCATTCATTGTTCCTATTATAAAATTAGTAACAAGCCCATATTCTTATAATTATGATAACACTTTGAAGCAAAGAGAGACTGTGTATTTCTGCTTATTTTTTATTAGTTTATTAATAGTAACCGACGCCCTTCTGGTTTGGTTTTATGCTTCCTCCTGTTCAAAGGGTCCTCTTGGCTCCAAGATCCGCAGGCGTGTAGGTCTGAAGGCCCCTGGTATCATCCCCCGCATCTCTGTGAGGGAGCCAATGCAGACTGGCATCAAAGCTGTGGACAGCTTGGTGCCTATTGGTCGTGGACAGCGTGAGCTCATCATTGGAGACCGGCAGACTGGGTAATGGGGGCTGCTCAAAGTGAATATTTAAGCACACGGTAGCTTGCAGATGTTACGATCCAGCACTTTTGAAATGCTGTTGTCGCAGTGCATTCATACTGAGCTGTTTGACTGTAGGTACTGCCATCTTATTCAACTTTTTCAAAAACGATGTGCACAGTAAAGATAAACAAATGTTTAAAAATATGCATTTACTTTGTACATGTTTGGTTACATCAGTTTAAAGTACTTGTTTTGATCATTTATTTTTTATTTTTAAGTGAATAAACTTAGACATGATTATTATCTCCAACATAAAAGGTAAAGAATCACATGAAGACATTACATTGTCGTTGCAGCAAAACAGCAATTGCCATTGACACCATCATCAACCAGAAGCGCTTCAATGAGGGAACTGATGAGAAGAAGAAGCTCTACTGCATCTACGTTGCCATCGGCCAGAAGAGGTCCACTGTGGCTCAGCTGGTGAAGAGGCTGACCGACGCTGATGCCATGAAGTACACCATTGTGGTGTCTGCCACTGCCTCTGATGCTGCTCCGCTGCAGTACCTGGCTCCCTACTCCGGCTGCTCCATGGGGGAGTACTTCAGAGACAATGGCAAGCACGCCCTCATCATCTATGATGATCTCTCCAAGCAGGTGAGCTTCACGTCTTATGTTCTGACGGGGATAAATCCAGATGCTGCTAGTAACTTTTAGAAAGCTGCTTGTAGTTAAATGATTTGAACCATTCTTGCTACCTCTCTGCAGGCTGTCGCCTACCGCCAGATGTCCCTGCTGCTCCGTCGTCCTCCTGGTCGCGAGGCTTACCCAGGAGACGTCTTCTACTTGCATTCCCGTCTGCTGGAGAGAGCTGCTAAGATGAACGACAACTTTGGTGGTGGCTCCCTCACGGCCCTTCCTGTTATCGAGACGCAGGCTGGTGACGTGTCGGCCTACATTCCAACTAACGTCATCTCCATCACAGACGGACAGGTGAGCAGCTGACTCGTGTTCTTCTGCTAGGATCAGCCGCGAGCTGTTCTTTTTAATGCTACGTTTACGCACAGATCTTCCTGGAGACTGAGCTGTTCTATAAAGGTATTCGTCCTGCCATCAACGTGGGTCTGTCTGTGTCACGAGTCGGATCTGCTGCTCAGACCAGGGCCATGAAGCAGGTTAGTCCTTTTGGTCTTCTTCCAGTTTGTCTCACCGAGAGTCTTCCATTTGAACTTACTCGTTCCTGCCTGTCGTCAGGTGGCTGGTACTATGAAGCTGGAGTTGGCCCAGTACCGCGAGGTGGCTGCCTTCGCTCAGTTTGGTTCAGATTTGGACGCTGCCACTCAGCAGCTGCTGAACCGTGGGGTTCGCCTGACCGAGCTCCTTAAACAGGGACAGTACTGTGAGTGTTAACTGCTTGTTTCAACATGGACTTTAGATCAGGGTTCTGCTTTTCTCACGTGGCCTTCTTTAATCTCTCAGCTCCAATGGCTATTGAAGAGCAGGTAGCCGTCATTTATGCTGGTGTGAGGGGACATTTGGACAAAATGGAGCCAAGCAAGATCACAAAGTTTGAGAAGGCGTTCCTACATCACATTCTGAGCCAGCAACAAGAACTGCTGATGACCATTAAGTAGGTTGAAATCTTTAAGAAACTATTTTTTTGAGCATGAGACTTTCTTGTAACCGATTGTCTCTCGTTTGTCTCTCGTTTGCAGGACCGACGGTAAAATCTCTGAAGCGTCTGATGCTAAGCTGAAGCAGGTTGTGTTGAATTTCCTCTCCAGCTTTGAGTAAAGTTGTACTTTTTCATTTAATTGTAGTGTTTGCGTTGTGTGGCTTCGGTCTTACGGTCTATGAAATTGGAAAAAGTCTAAAGAGGCACTTGATCTTTAATGTACAGATACCTCCTAACTGAGAATAAAAGTGTTTCAACTAAACGAAAGACGTCTTTTTGCTTGCAGCACTGTTAATCATGTTAGGAATTAGGTGTTTCTATTAATTTTATTGGTGTTTTTATTCAGTTTACTGATCACAATTAACTAACAATTATCCACTCAAATGTACAAATTTAATCTGCAGCGCCATCTGCTGGTTGGTGATGGAAGATAAAAGCTGCAAGTTTTAAGTAACACTTGTTAAAATAGAACAAGTTGTATCTGATGGTACATGCAGTCCCTGGAGCTCCGTGGCTTCACATCATATCATAATAAACTGCTACATTATAAAGCCATGTAAAATACTAAAAACAGGAACATGTCTGTGTTGGTTTATGCCAAGAACTTAGCAGATGTAAAGCCATATTTTATTTATTCATTAATTTAAAAGAGACAATAAAACAAATTCATCAACAATAAAACATTGAATGAAAAGAGTGCAGAAAGAAGAAAAAAAATCTTATATCACCCCATTATTTAAAAGAATATATAAAATAACTTTAAACAAACAATCACTGTTACGACCCGAAGGCACGTAGCACACAAGGACACCAGACACAGAAAGGATGTTAAAAAAACAAAAGTTTATTTTAGGCTCTCTGGAGTCTGTGTCCTAAAAAAAAAGAGGATTAAAGAAAATAGTTGGACTTCTCAAAAACCAGCTTCTTTAATACAAAAAAAACCTCAAAGTCCAGCAGGACACTCACGGCTCTTGGTTATCACCCAGCAGGTCTCCACAACAGAGGGAATCAGCTTCCTCTTCTTAACACACAGCAGCAGGTCACAATGGAAGGTTTCAACTTCCTCTTCTTCACACATGCAGCAGGTCACTCTTCAGCTTCTTAGACAGCAGCAGGTCTTCACAACGGAAGGTTTCAGCTTCCTCTTCAAATGGCTCATCAAACAGCCTCCTCAAGTGGGTTAAACCACAACATCAAATGGCCACCTCAAATGGCTCCAAACGGCCTCATGTGGTTTCAACCACATCATCAAACAGCCTCCTATGGCTTCATGGCTCCTCTTCACACTGCTGCTGCTGCTTTTTGCTGCTGCAGCTGCTTCATCAGGTCTGCTGGGTCTGCATCAGCTGCTTCTCCTGGAGCAGCTCAGACCTTCTGGATCTCTCCTTGCTGCCACTCTCACTTGGACCTCCTCTGCTTGTTTGAACCTCTCTCTGCTGTGTGGCTTGGACCTAATATAGGGAGAGAGAGAGAGCAACTACCTCTACCTACAGCTAATGAGCACCAGCTGCAATCAATTAAGTCTCATACAGCCCCTAAACAGCTCATGCACAACCTCTAAAGAGCTCATGCCTCTTCTCAAAATATTTAAACAAAACCTCAAAACCTTTAAACAATTTTGTTCTCTTACTAAAACAAATTACATGCCTGGGGCATGCAACAATCACTTAACTCCATATCTGTAAAATTAACTGAATTATAACCATTTTTGAGTTTGGCTTATTTCAATTGCCTGCTGCAGCCATCTTCAATTCAAATATATCCAAAAGTTAATCATCGGTAAAGAAACATCCGTTTATTATTTCTTGAAAGATTTTTCAAAATCTGTCCAGAGGGTCATGAGATATTTTGCTAACAGACCAACACCATTGATTCCAAATAAATAACATAATTTTAAAGAAAGATCTTATGCATTCTAAAAGTCCTTTGCTTATGCTTTGAGAATGAGTCTCAGCTACTACCACACCAAATTTTATCTCAATTTTTGTCAAATTGAGTTGTAGTCAATTTTGTGATTTTTAAGTTCAGTTAGCTGTGGCAGCCATCTTGAAATGGATGTACTTTAAAAGTCAACCAGTCGTAGAGAGCCATTCAGTGATTATTTCTTGAACGTTTAATCGAAATCTATTCAGTTGTTCATAAGATATTTTGCTAACAGATGCAGAATACAAACATAATTGTTGACTTTTGAAGCATGTGATGAAAAAGAGACTGGGTGAAAGTAACTACTTAAAAGTTTTAAGTAGTTACACGTTTTGTGTTAGCAGAATTTGCACCGCCAAGAGAAGATTAATGTTCTCTCTACTACAGACAAGTACAGTGTATACAAATATATTCATGCATGTCCAAAGTTAAGTTTTATTAATGTTGGATACATTTCTTAGTTACAATTAAATCCTGCTAACACAAAATCTGAATCTTGACTCATTTGTTGACCGGTTTGCCAGAAATCATCAAAATCACAGAATACAGTTGCTGTGATAGTAGGGCAGCCAATGTTGTTATATAATTTTGGACTGAGAAACTGAACCAAGACTTCACCTAACAGTTATTTTCATTATTATTTTATTTGCTTATTAATATATTTTATTCAGTCAATACAAATACTGTGTAAAATGTTTTATATTTTTCTCATTAGATTTTTTAAACTATTTTCTTTGGTTACAATGGTTAATCACTGCTTTAAAAAAATAAGAGTCAAGTAAGATTTCAAATCTGTCTTTTTCTCCGAGATGAACGTGCCCCTCTGACAAAACCTCTGGCCCCACCAGTACAACTGGTCTAGAACCGCCACTGTACATGCCAGAACTTCAGTATATTTAAAAAAAGCATAACATGTATTCAATTTAACTGGATCAACATGGGTGTGTCTTTATTTATTTTACTTTTAAGATTAAAAGCTAATGCATTACTCTATGTTAAGACTAATGCAGTGGACAGAAGTGCAACAAGCTGGAGAAGCCAAATTCCTTCAGATTATTCAATAAGCACTTTATTAAAAATATTGGGTGAATAATAATATTTCAATCTGTGCAAAATGTTTTAATTTTAATTATATTTTTTTTATGAAGAGATGAGTTGTGAAATATAAAACCAGCTGAAGAAATATTTGTAACAAAACAGTGACTAAAAACATGAATGAATGGTGCACAGCAAATTCTCAAGTTAAATATGCAAAGTAAATATTCAATGTTAACGAGCTCAGAGTGCTGTTTACAACATGAAAAAAAAAATCTTGTACTCAGAGTGATGACTTGTGATGTTAATAAAAACAGTTCTCAAAGTAAAACATGTACAACAGACAGGGCTCTTCAACTGGCGGCCCGGGGGCCAAATTAGGCCCACGGATGAGCTCAGTTCAGCTCACCAATGGGTTCATTTCAAATAATACTAGATTTTAAACCATAAAACAAACTTATGTATTGACAATAACTGCTGGATGTCTGGCCCCTGAGCTCTTGGCTTTCAGTAAATGTGCCCCCCTGAGCAATTTAATTGAATAACCCTGATGTATACACTTGATAAATATTAAAACCATGTAGAGGAGTCCCTCGTTTATCATGGGGGATCCATAACCTGAAGCCCCGCGATAAGTGAAAAGCCGCAAATAGGAATACAGTACTGTAGTAGTACAAGTAGTAGTTTATTTTAATATTTATAAATATTAAAGTGTTTTAAACCCTTGCCACACTCTTGCAAAAGTCTAAACAATGTTTCTAAACTACCGTAAGTGGTCTAAAAGCGCACAGAATGTCATGATCTCAGCCACTTCTCCGCTCTGCATGGTGAACAGCTGATCAGCTGCAGGAGGAAGTTTATCCTGCAGTATGGGTTGCACAAAGGTGCTAAACAATTTTAAATAATTTATTTTAAATAAAACTCCCATGCCGATCGTGCAGCTCATCCATCAGTCAGCCAATTGTGTGTCATGTCTAATATTAATTAGAGCAAGTTCACAATAAACAAACCGTGAAGTAGTGAGAGACTACTGTATTACACCCAGTGCTGCTTTACGTTCATCCCAGGTCTGCAATGGTTATGTTTGGGTATATTATTCTGCTTTACGTAATGCGGGTTGTAGTAATCCCACTCCAGAGCTGAGGACAGTGCACTGCTGGACAGACTGTCTCCTGAGAGAATCTGCAGGGAGACACCAGGAAGACTATGTCTACATTTCTGAATATCCCCCCAAAGCTTCACCCATAAAGACAAAGTAGGATTTTAATATAATTGTCCTGATGTAATCTCTTTTTTTTTATATAGATTCAAAGTCTAAATGTGTTATTTTTACTGTTTTTTTTATTTATCCATTTATACCGACTTCTAATATTGGAGCATTCCATCCACACTCAAACTGACATTGCATAGATGTAGATTAAAGATTAGAAATTATAGCAACTTCTCAGATGCTCTGGAGTCCAGTGTTTCTGCAAACAGAATATCACATATTAAAATAACTGTAATTGCAGCTAATTATTAAGTGAAGAGGAACTTTCAGCTTTGGCATATGTTATGACAAATTAAAACCTGATAATTCAGTACATACTCCAAATAATAATAATAAAAACCAGCTTTTCAGATTGTGTACTGTATTACATACATTTGGCTCTTTGGCAAATTCGGAACAGAATTTGTAAAATCTATCATGCAAAGCTCTCAACAGCCAAACTCGATCTTATATTATTGTGTCGTGGAAAAAGGAGATTCCCAGAACAGACCAAGGTGTAGTTCATCAGATTTATTTTCAAATATTTTGGTAAGCAGTCCAACAAATTCACAGAACAAGCAATTACAATATTACACTGTCATCAGTGCTCTCATCCATGTGAAACCCTGAACTGTTCTGCCTCTCTGGACCGGACACATTAGTTTTATAGAATAATCTCACTGTCCAGCCCTCAGCCCCTCCACTCTTTGTCTGAGCTGTCATCCAGCTGCCTCCTGCTGCAGACAGGAAGGAGTGAATCTGAGTCAAGGACTCTGCTTGAGACACGTTTATCAACTATATCAGTGTACTAGTACTTTCTGTTCCTCACTGATTTGTCACAGTAGGAGTGATTACATGGGGCCGTTAACATCACACATCGCAGCATTCTGAGCAGAAGGACATTGTAGAATGTTCCCACAGGAGAGTTGTTGATCACGATTGAA
>JBBPBX010022585.1:5535-21289 GCA_038048925.1 Garcialebias charrua
TTCATGATTTTGAACTAAGCATTCCATTTCTGGGAGGACTCCCAGAAAACTTGATCCCAAGTCATCATTCGGGGCGAGTCTTGTTCACAAAACCAACACAGGCCATAGCTCTTTTCTCCCCCACTGAGTCCGACCGGGACATTGTCCACAGGTTCGGTTTCAACCAAGGAGAAAGTCTAGGCCCTCAAACTTACAGTGCACTACCTGTTGACAGGTTTTATGACACTGAAGGGGACTCACTGGAGCTCCCCAGAGAACAAGAACCGCTCTCATTTGCTTCACAGATAGACCAGGTGGTCGCTCAGGCCGACGCCTTGGAAACTGATGAAGACAGGGACAAACTTCGCAAAGTTCTGCTAAAATATGAAAAATCATTCTCAACTGACTCGATGGATTGTGGGTTGACCACGCTCCACACAGTGAGCATTCCAACCCCGCCTGATGCTCCACCTGCATTTGTCAGACAATACAAGATTCCTCTGGCAGCACATCAACCTATCAGGGAAATCATTGCTGACCTGTTAGGAAAAGGTATCATCCGATACTGTAACAGCACTTACTCTGCGCCTTTATGGCCGGTGTTAAAACCAAATGGTAAGTGGAGACTCACTATAGACTACCGAAAGCTAAACAAACAAGTTCCCTTATCCAGATGGCCTATGACGCAACTCCAACAGGAACTGCCCAAGGTCACCAATGGTAAGTACTTCTCGACCCTCGACGTCGCCTCTGGTTTTTGGACCATCCCTGTGCGCGCCGAGGACCAGTACAAACTAGCTTTCACTTTTGGTGGCCGTCAGTACACCTTTAACAGGTGTCCCTTTGGCTACGCTAACTCACCTGCAGAGTTCAACATCTTCTTGAACAAAGCATGTCCAGACGCCCACGAGCGTGGAACACTGATCTACGTGGACGATGTCCTTTTGAGGCAGCCAACACTGGACTCACATTTGGCTGAGATCGACCACGTTCTGAATCAGCTAACAACTGCTGGTGCTAAAATATCACTGTCGAAGTGCCAGTGGTGCAGAACCAAGGTGGACTACGTTGGCCTACTTGTAGGTCCAGACGGAGTACAACCACAGCTGACTCGCACCCAAGGCCTTGACAATCTCAAAGTCCCCACCAGTCTCAAAGAACTACAAAGTTTTCTTGGCGTGTGTAACTACTCGAACCAGTTCATAGAGAACTATGCAGACCTTGCAAAGCCACTGACTGAACTCCTTAAGAAAGACGTTCCATTTGTCTGGACTGACAAACAGCAGCAGGCTATGGACGCTCTTATAAACAGGATCAAGTCAGCCCCATGTTTAGTCTACCCAGACTACAACAAAGAGTTTTACTTGGAAGTGGGCTTCTCAGCTCATTGCATAAGTGCAGGTCTGTACCAAATACACGACAGAGACAAACGTGTAGTAGCCTACGCCAGCAAAACGATGGCAGGCCCCGAGTTGAGATTCTCAGACTGTGAGAAAGCTTTACTGACCACAGTGTGGGCAGTTAAACATTTCTCCAGCTACATTGGTGGACAGAAAATCATTGTGGAAACACAACACCAGCCAGTGACTTTCCTTAACAGTGAACGCATCAGAGATGGTGTGGTGACAAACTCACGTGTTGCAACGTGGCTCATGGCGCTTCAAAGTTTTAACCTAGACATCCGTTATGGTCAGAACAAGAAGTCTCATCTGGGGACGGACTTGGCAATCTGCCAGAAGTGTACACAAGATGTACCAGCCACCCAGCCGCCGGTTGAGGTAAAACCCCCAGTAACTGAAGACCCGAATCACCACTTCTTTGATGACAATATCTGCAAAGATATGACAACATTGTACGTGGATGGATCTTCATTCCTCCGCGACAAGATCTGCAGAGCAGGTGTTGGAGGGGTCCTCCTCCAAGGCCGAGAGCAGATAACTTTCAGCTACAAATTAGGATCTCAGACTTCTCAGTATGCTGAGATTGCAGGAATCCTAATAGCTCTCCAGATTGTAGTAGAACGCTCCATCAAGACGCTAGTCATCTGCACTGACTCTAACTATGCTCGTTTGAGTTTCGCTTGTCACCTCGCTGTGTGGAAACAGAACGGTTTCCTAACAAGCGACAGAAAAGTGGTCAAACACAAAGAGCTTTTCATAGCGTGTGATCACTTGGTGACATCACATGACTTACAGATCTACTGGAAGAAGGTTCCAGGGCATTCTAGAGTCCCTGGCGATGACAAACACTACAATGACATTGCAGACTCCTTAGCCAAAGAAGGAGCCGACGAAGGTCCTCTATGGTCCTTCGACCCCTCCTGGTTAATCGAGACTCTGCCAACACAACCTTCAGTCAGAGTTATGGCAGTCACACGTGCACAGGCCGCGGACAAACCTGCTGACAACGCAGTCTCCGTACGACCCGCACTGACTGACCCTGACATCATCCAACTTCAGAAGTCGGATCCTGCTATCAACTCCATGATACTGTATCTGACTGATCCGGACAAGAACACTCCGTCTAAAGACGAACTGGATTCCGATCCAGACCTTAAAGTCCTTTATCAGCTGCGCAAACAGCTTAAACTACTCAAGGGCATCCTGACTTTCGCTCATGGACCAACGTCCTCACCTGTGTTCGTGGTTCCCCATGACCAAAGGGGGGTGATGTTAGTTCATGCCCATGATCTCCCGTCCGCAGGACACAAAGGAGATAAAGCCACGCTGACGGCATTAAAACAAATTGCCTATTGGCCTGGAATGAAAAAGGATGTCAAGGACTACATTGAAGGGTGCGTGGTCTGTGGCCAGTTTCAGCCAACCAGACCACTTCACAGAGCACCACTGCAAAGCAGAGGCATTGCATTCCCATGGTCTGACCTCCAGATCGACTGGGTTGGACCACTCACTAAGAGCTCTAGAGGAAATAAATATTTTCTCACGGTAACCTGTGCATTTACCAAATGGGTAGAATGCCTACCAGCTCCTAACGACACAGCACAAACAACTGCTATGTTGTTAATGAATCATATATTCTCAAGGTTTGGACTTCCCCTTCGGGTGAACTCAGACCAAGGTACACACTTCACAGGTGAAGTGATGAAAGAACTGTGGAAGACGCTAGGCGTCAAGGCCAACTTTCATGTCGGCTACCACCCACAGGCTTCAGGCCAAGTTGAGAGAGCAAACAGAACTGTGGTGAGTATTTTGAAGAAATACGTGGCTGCAAACCACAAGGACTGGGATGTGAAACTCCCTCTGGTCCTCATGGCCATAAGAGCCACTCCACACACATCAACTGGCATCTCTCCCTTCGAGATGATGACCGGTCGACAGATGACTCTCCCTCTACACCTGTTGTACCAACCAGGCGACGCCGTCATGGCGACAGCCTACACTACACAACAATACATGAAAGATTTGAATGTACACCTCAGAAACACTTTTGCTTTCGCCCAGAAAAACCTGGAAAGGTCCGCTGAAGGACGCAAGGCGTACTATGACCAGAAGGCCTCTCACAATGAACTCCAAGTGGGAGACAGAGTCTGGTACTATACGTTCGCCCCAGCAACCGGGAAAGGAGAGTCCGGGACCGGAACTCTCGCCCGCAAACTAATGCCCAGGTGGACTGGACCTCATCTGATAACAGACAAAGTGTCCTCAGTCGTCTACGAGATCAAAATCAGCAAAGGCCGCAAAGAGCCAATTGCTAAATGGGTACATCGAAATCAGATCAAACCTTACAAGGCGTTCAATGACTCCACAAAAGACAAAGATCTCACAAACTCACCGACTTCATGGGATAATAAGGTCGTCCAAACACAAGTTAGTAAATAAACTAATCAGGTTTAAACTACCATATTTCCCACCCTATAAGTCGCATTGTCCAACTTGAACTTAGAAACGCTAAGTCCAACACCCACAACAAAAACTAATCTTAACAACCATTTAAATCCACAAGATTTAAGTTGACCTCGGTCATAAAGTTGAGACCTGTTTTCTTGTGTGTTGCACTTTGGAATCTGACGACAAGAGTGTGTCGAAGCAGTGAAACGTTGTTTCCTTGTTGTTTAGTCATTACTGTTGTCATTATTTGAGATATTGTTGTGGTTCTGGACACTCCCAGCCAAAAAAGGTTTTGTATTAACATTGATTAATGCATAAGATGGATTTAACTATGCCAACATGCAGTTCGTTTTGTTAAATCTCAGTCGTTGAAGAGCCAATGTAGTTTAAAGCTACCCGAGGTACCATAAACTACACTGGTCTCACAATTTCTAAATTGAACCGATTCGATCGTTTCTATTCTAGATTGTCTATTCATTTTGATGAGTCTCGCCATAGACTTCAAAATTTATTAGGAATACCAAATCCTACGTCGTTCGTCTAAAAGACAACAGACATTTAGATCAAACTATATTTCATTTTTCTATTTTAGTTTAACCTAAACTAAGTAATGAATGGAGGAATAGTTTGGAATTAGAGGCCTTCGTTACAGAAGCCCTCCAAAATTTTATAGGTATAGATCCCTATATCTAATTTACAGAATTGATCCACCCCTTAATTGGTAATTATAGCTGATCTAAACCATGATAGCTTACATACCAGGTGCATATAGGTAGGGCCTAATGTAAAATCCCAATCATAAGCCCACCTAAAACCACATAATTGCATGACACATAGAACCAGAGTGGCACTGACTGGAGACCAACCAGCCAACAACCTTCGATGTGGGGACCTGCAGCTCCAACGCTTGGTCTTCAACCTTCATCCAAGGATCGCCTCCTCTGCGTCAATCGAGGGATCCCCTCTACATGCTGATTATGAAAACAATTGTTGCTGATCAATCAACAAAACTAATCGTTGTGGATTTACTGCTGTGGGATTACCGCTGTGGATTATAAGACTTTGTTTTCCAAAGGATCACAGACTTTGCTTTCCAAGAGTTAACAGACTTTGTTTTCCGAAGGATTAAAAGCTTTTCGCAATGGGATTACCTCTGAACAGTATGAAATTTCCAAAAACTTTATGGGATTATAATTTTTGATTTTTCTTTTCCACTTGCTGGATTACTTCAAGATCAAAGACAGTTCAAGGTTTCCTTTCGTGTTGGACCCCATCCCCAAGGACTGGCGATGGCTTCCAAAAGGGGGGAGATGTAGTGGACATGACCTTGTCCACTTTTAAGACACCTGTGTACTTTTGAACTGTCCAGTGATGACCTTTACTGACCTCTCAGTGAAGCAAGACATTTACTACAAAATCATTCATTTAGCTATAATCTGATAAATATAGTCACCAAAAGAGACTATTTCTATCTTTGATTTGATCCTAATGTGATCAAAAGAATAACTTTTGTCATTCTCATGATGGTGCTTTTAAGCTGTGTTATTCTGTGAGAGTTAAACTGTGTCCACTGCTGTGTTAAAGGGAAATATCGGGTCACAGAGACCCGACTGTTCTGTTTAGAAATAAGAAGACAGTTTAATCAGTTGTTTTTCATTGAACAAGGCTCCAGCTTTCTCTGTCTGTTCCTAAACAAATCTCCCTCTGCTGCTGCTTGTTAACCTTGGGTTTGATAAGACAAATGAACTCCTCGACTGGTCCTTCCTTAAGTACTAGTCTAAGCTGTGCTGAAACGCTTCAGTGAGTTGCTGGGAACTTCCAAAGAGATGTGAACTTTCCCAAGAGCTGGACACGTGTGGTCAAGAGCTAACGACCGGCGTCTTCAGCTAAGGACTGATAACAGGCTGTTATGAGTCTACTTCGAACAAGCCGAGCTCAAAAACTTTGTTTATTCCCTCCTGGAATAAGTTTATCTTGAAGTCAGAGGCCTGAAGCTGACATATTCTCTGATGACCAACGCGGAAGCCAGGAGACGTTGAAACGTAAACTAAAACCAGTTTTGGACGTGCTGGGACTAAAGGACTCTGTGCATCTGAAGGCTGGTGTCTTCCCTCTTACCGGGCTGTCGTCAAAAGGTAAAGGAGCTGTTTACAAAACGTACCTGGATTTTAGCAGAAGTC
Source organism: Garcialebias charrua (assembly GCA_038048925.1). Lineage (NCBI taxonomy): Eukaryota > Metazoa > Chordata > Actinopteri > Cyprinodontiformes > Rivulidae > Garcialebias > Garcialebias charrua. The sequence goes on from JBBPBX010022585.1 coordinate 11,543, forward strand.
TGATGGGAAGTGTCACTCTGGTCTCATGCTCAGGATAATGTTCTTCTTAATTCTTTCCTCCTATTTCTTTTCCCTCTCAACCTAAGCTGGAAACTATATTTTTAAGCTAAAAGAGCCCACAGACTAAATATGTTAACATCTAATATTTATGTCTGTTGTGTTAAATTTAAGTGTGCTGACGTATTTGAATTGAAAGAAAGTGAAATCATGTCAATCAAGTGTAATGGTGTTAATTTAGTTGATTTATTTTAAATAAATGATAGTGTCTCTTTGACATATCAAACTAAGTTAACGTGTCCATTGTCACTTAATGGCTCTGTTTATTTATCCATCATAAAGATCACAGAAATATTGAATAAACTGAAAAAGAAGAGAATCCGTGAATTTACTATTCAATCTGAATAAGTAAATTAATTAAGGTAAAAAGGAGGTCAGTATTAAACTGACCCCCCCTTTAACCCCTTTACAGCATGGCATTTGTCACACAAAGCTTTTAATAAAAATAAAAAAACATCAGTAAACAAGTTCTCAGCTTCGTTTTCGATGTTATTGTGTCACAACCACAGAACGTTCAGAAAACAACGAGTTTTGAATAGAGCTCCACTGATATATTGGTGGGGTCGATATTTGCATTTTAAGGACACATCAGGATCGGTGATGATTGTCCCATTATACGCCTAAACACTGGGGACAAGCTGGTCCTTACTCGCAAAAGGTGTAATTGTATATCAGAAAAAACGTTCAATACAAAAACAACTGGACTTTATTTGTTACAGAAAACGTTTCACCCTCTATCCAAAGGGCTTTTTCAATTCAAAGGGTAAAGGGTACGTGTAATTGTATAGTTATCCAGCAGAGGGAGCATGCGGACTACTTTCAAGTCATGGCCGTTCACTTTCTTTCACTTTCAGCACAGCCGAAGCAGCGAGCAATACTGTGTGGCGTATTTTGCTGAAGAGAACATGGTAAGTTTATTGTAACTGATTTGTAAATAAATCAGCAATAATAAATTATCTTCAATCCTCCAAACTGCTTGTCATTAGCGACGCGCCTCTTAAGTTAGCAAGCTAACATTTACATAACCTAGCATAGGCGATTACCTTGTAAAACTTTATATTCAAAGCAATAAATCTAACGTGGAGGTAAATATATATCAGTGTTAGTAACGTTATCTTTGTCGTCCTCCATGAAATGTATTGTTCGTATGAAATCTTATTTCTCTGCAAAGAAAAAAAAATTTGCAGCTGCAGTTGATATTAACTAGACTTTCTCCATACGTGACTGACTGTTTAAACAATACAACAAATTATTTTGGCCAGAGACTGTTTAGTTTCCCCGATGTGTAACTGATCACACTCCTCCAGCAGACATGGCCCAGCACAGAAGATCGACATCATCAGGTCAGGACTCTGCAGTCTACACTCATCTCCAGGCCAGCGGTCACTCTTTCAGGGATGAAGATGCTCACATCCTTGATAGAGAGGAACAATGGTTTGAGAGAGGAGTAAAGGAGGCCATCTTTGTGAAAAGAAACCATCCATCATTAAACAGGGGTGAAGGCCTCCAGGTTCAACTGTCCCCCTCTTACAATGCTGTTATTGTTAGTATCACTCAGCCTTCTGTAACTATCAGGGCACTAACGATCAGTTGTTAGGATGATGGTCCTCCTTAATCATGTGAACAGCTAGTTCTGGATGTCAGCAGCAAACTGGTTGTTCCACTATGAGAAGGTGCTATTTATAAGACTGAGTTTAGTGCAGCTCCTCAGACTGAAGAAGTCTTTTGGATAATCGATGAAACGTCTCAACAAGAAGAATCCGTCCAGAGGACCAGACTTCACTTTGTTGACTAGTTCAGATTTTTATACCTGGATTATTGAGCAGATGTTAACAAGGGGCCATATTTGGCCCTCGGGCCTTGAGTTTGACACATTTGGTCTAAAAGTTTCCTCAAAAATTGCTCAGAGAGCTCATCTTTTTTTCCACTTATCTGACTTAATGTTATTCTGTTGTTTAGTTCAAGGTTCTTTATTGTCATTCTCATCACATGTGGTACATGAGGTGGAACGAAATAATGTACTCAGGATTCCAGTTACATCTAAAAATAGTAAAAATATAAAAATAAATGGTACCGGTGTATAAGGATCTAAAATATACACCAAGATATATGCTAAACACTATTAATGTAAAATAATACGGTATATTAAACAGCAGCCCGAACACGAGTCTGTAGTGAGCAGATGGGTACGAGTAGTAGTGTGAGTTTAGTTGTCATAGTTAACACAAGGTCACCAATGCAATGAAACATTCAGGATGAGAAGAACCAGTTTGACTTGCAAAGACAAAAACAAGGAGAAATACTAAAGCCTGTACTAATAGTACAAAATAAAGTACAAAAAACTGAAAAAGGAATAGAAATACAGTATAATTACAAGGTCCAAAAGAAATATTGTAAACAGCAACCATACCATACCACTTTATTAATAAAGCACTTTAAACAGTGACTGTGCACACCAAAGTGCTGTACAGGGACAGACAGACCAAGCACACAGCAACAGAGTACATAACAGGAAACCGAATGTAGAAACAAACAAACAAACAAACAAAAACAATAGTGGATAACAACAACAGCAATATGACCAACACAGTGTGATGCACACAGGTTCAGCACAGATCACACAGTGCTGAAAGCCAGGGAATAATAATGTGTTTTTAAGTGAGATTTAAAAACTGTGAGGGAGGGGGCCTGTCTGACAAGCAGAGGTGGGTAACTCATTCCAAAGTCTTGGGCCTGCTACAGAGAAGGCCCTGTCAGAGAGGGGGCTGACTCAGACCCACGCACCAGGCCACGTCTGCACATGCGCGTTAAACAGTCAACACAGGTCACTCGGAGCAGCCATGTTGTCTGTTTGGAAGTTTAAAATGAGCAAAAGATCGCAATTTGTGTGAAGCTGAAGTAAGTCGTGGTGGAGCCACAACAAAAACCTTTAATACAACAAGCCTTGTTCGCCATAATAAGAAATCGCCACGCAGCCAAGTGTGCAACGTTTGAAGCGAGCAACCAAGCTAATGCTAAGCTAGCGCTATCAAAGAGCCAGTCGGTGTGTCGCTGTTAACTTTTATGAGCACGAAAAGAGCAAAGCTACCACGAGGAAAGTGATGGAGTTCATGGCATTAAACGACCAGCCCTTTTCAATCGTTGAGGACAAAAGTTTTAGAAGCTTAATGCAGCACGTGAGCCCACGATAATAATATGCCGAGGCGAATATATTTTTCTGATGTTTCGTTACCGGAGTTCAGCCAAGCTTTGAGAGACACCCGCAGCCTGCTAAAAGCTAATCCAAATACACTCAGCTTTACAACAGACATCTGGACTTCTGCTGTAAGTTTAATGTCCATGTTAAGTTTTACTGCACAGTGGATTGACGAACAATTCGAACGTCATCAAGTACTCAAGCACAGACCGTGGTGTGGGTAAAGCCAAAGCTACACTGCTGGAGGATGTTGTGAGAAGATTCATCAACTTTGAGCATGATGAGCTCCTGTAGCCTGGTTAGAACCAGACCCTGTCCTTCACTTCGCTTCAGACAAGGGTCTGGACTTTCTCCATTTTAAAACGATTCTTGCTGGAGGCGTTGGCCTCTGCTGAGGAACAAAACCATTGGATATTTTGAACAGGGAAAGCATTCTGCTCCCTCCCCTCAGAGCCACCCCCCGTGCTCTGGTGAACTTGACTGACAACTGCTCCGCCTCCTGCAGCTTTTCTCTCGCTGCTGGCTGCCGCGCTGGAAATCCTGTGTTTATATGTTATAAAACGTTTAAATAAAATAAAATAAAACCATGGATCGCTGGTCCAGCTCACCAGAAGACCAGAAAATCTGATGGGACTCGGGCAGCAACGTAAAACCCGAGTTTAATTCTCGTGACAACCTCAGCCATTTCCTTGTTCATTTCAGCGGAGGGAGAGAAGGAGGAGGGAGCGAGCGATCACTTGACTTTTGGCCAAAAAAAACAAAAGAAAACTCCAGATAAGGGATTAAGAAGGGGAAATTAATACATTTATATCACATATAAAACAGTCCTGCATCGCTTTGAATGAGAACATGCCGCTGCTCGCTGGCAGAGCCCTTTATAGGGCTCTGCGCGCTGGGACAGGTGGGGGCATGGGTTAGGGGGCCAAAAACTCCGCCCCTTCTGTTCTCTGATTGGTCCGAACAAAATTCTACCGGAGAAATCCTTGTGGATGGGAGAAGTCCCAGACTGTGCAGTGAAGGGAAATGAGAATTGAGCGGAGCTGTGCAGGAAGGCGAGGGCCAGGCTAGAGCTCCTGTACAGCTTGGCCACTATTCTGGATCCAAGGTAAGTAACTGTGAATATTCTATTTTAGTTACAATTACTTTTAGCATACTACTATATTTCAAGAAACATTTAAATTAAATTTAAAATAAAGAGTCAGAGTCAGAGAGTCAGAGAGAATTTATTGTCATTTGCACCGCATGTAGTACATGTGTTGAAAACGAGATTATTTACACAGGGTCCCAGTTACATCCAACAACAACTGCAAGAGAAAAACAATAATAACATCTAGGATTAACTAAGAGAGACATCAGCTAGTAATACATTTCTTCTTCATCAGCTAGTAAACATTTCTTGATTGAAAATTTCAATAATCAAGAAATATTTATTTTAAATTTAAATGTTTTTTTAAATTGCATGTAAATAAAGAAATGCATTCATATGCATTTCTTTATTTACATGCAATTAAAAAAACTTTTACTGTATACAAAACACAATGATTGACCCATCTTTCTTTGTTTATGCAAAACAAGGTACAAGAATCACTACTTCTCAGCAGAGGGGGGGACCAGGGGCCTCATGTATCAACCGTGCGTGCGCACAGAAACCGTGCGTACGTCACTATCCACGCAAAACCCCGTATGTATCAAAACTGAACTGAACGTGAATATGTGCGCATCCAAGTACATTTCCACGCCAGCCCCATGGCTTGCGTACGCACGTTTCTGTGGTTCTTGTTCCTTTGGCGACACTTACAGGTGATTCAGAGAAACTGAAGCCCCACAGTCTGTGGTTGACTTTAAGAGCGGCTTGAAGACCTTTCTTTTCAACCGAGCATACTCTGCCTCCTCATGATTCTACTTTTGATCATAGCTGATACTGTTGTTGATTTTAATTGTTTTATTATTTGTTTTATTGACATTTAATTATGTTGCACCTTGTAGCACTTTGAGATTTTCATTAATGAAAAGTGCGTTATAAATTGAATTCATTATTATTATTATTATTATTAACTGTTCATGATGTGAAAATGATTAATATTCCCACCAAACACACATGATAACAATTATTACATCCACATGGACGCAAATAAAGGACGCGCAAAGTTGTGCAAAAAATACATTTAACAGGAACGGATTCAGCCTTACTGGAGGATATAATAAATAGTGTAACACGCAGATCATTTATTTATAAACAGATATAATTTTCTGATCTATGATATGGCTTATCATCCGTTTTCAGGAATAATCCTTTTTCATTTTGGCACTGCGCTCTGGAGCACAACGCAGGAACCGTGCACAACGCGTGCAGAAGCAGCGATCAAACTGTTCCCGAGCTTTCCAGAGGGAGCTGGCAGGTCGATCGGGACTGTGCCATTCCAGTCCACACAAAGCCGGATCATGTCCAATAGAATGGTCTCATCCATATGATTCCAAAGGCTGAGTGGTCGCGGTTTGGAGCGCGCGCACCCTCGCCGGTGTTACACGGCAGTGGAGGTGTTTAATAATCTGCGTTTATTGTAGATTTCTCCAAAATGACACGTGAAAGTACACCATATATAACGTGTAGGAGAGTAAAAGCTTCACAGACAAACAGACTGCGCACAAGGCTGCGGCGCGCAGCGTTTGGAGACTCCAACATCATGTCATGAAAACTCTCCACTGAGACGCAGAGACTCGTTTCTTCATATCATCTATTAAATAAACAAAGATCTATGTTCAACCAAACATCTAAGTCCCTCTGTGTTTACAGTAATTATGGTAATAAACTCGTGCGCAAAGTTAATATTTTCACTCAGAATGAATGGATGTGCCGGACCGGTTGCGCACCAAAGCAGGGTGCGCGCACACACAAATACCGACACACAATCACTCGTTCTTTGCGTGATGAACACATTTTATTACTATTCTTACTTAGGATTTATTTCCTCACTCATATTATATTAAATTCATTATTTTCCTGAATCTAGAAATGATTTCTGATCGCGCAGGGATCAAACAAACATGTCCTTCACACATGCAGGAAGTAATTTGCATCTGTTTAACATATGTAAATGAAGGCGTGTCAGGGGAGGTGTCTCACGTGCGCTCAGTTCCACGTTGATTGTGATGTACAAAAGGAATGTGCGTGGATTCCGGTGTACGCACAGTTTGATACATCTGGATTTTTTTGTGCGTACACACTTTTCTGGATTTGACCGTACGGCACTTTTCAGTAAGAAATCCACGCAAGTCTTTGTACATGAGGCCCCAGATGCACACCTGCTGCAGGAACATTCTCTGAAGTGGGGCCTCCTGACATCGATGAATCTGCAGCAAAAAGGTGTAGTCTACTGTTTGCAGTTCAAGATGAAATCTTAAAGGAGAACATTGAAAAGGAGCAGCAGCTGGCCAGCCCTTCAGCTATGCAGGTACAGAACTACCTATCGGAGGTTCCTGTCGAAAGGGGCCAGGACCCATTGGTCTACTGGAGGATTAATGAAAATTGTTTCCCTCATCTTGCTCTACTTGCCCGAATCTCTCTGCCCCATGCACAAGCATTGAAAGCGAGCGCCTGTTTAGTTGGCTGGACATGTAGTAGATGAGAAAAGAAGTCGCCTGTCTGGTGACAAAGCAGAAATGCTTTTGTTCATCAAGAAAAACCTGCCACTAATGAAAAAGTGACTGGAATAAGTCTGTGAGGACAAACTTAGCTGTGCGAGTGTTGTTTCTTATTACCCACTGACTTGAAAATGTTACACATGCTGCATTATCTTTTTTTGTTTTGTTTTTTAAAATGTAACAAGTGAAAGAGTAAAAAGAACTGATTTTTTTTATGGTTAAACTTCGTTTACAATAAAGTAAGATTGGAAAATTTAAGGTGCATTTTGACCTTTTAACACCTGAAAATCTGTATCGGCCAAAATCGGAATCGGCAGGTCAGACTTTCTAAAAATCTGTGATCGGTGATCGGCCAGAAAATTGAAATCGGTGCACCCCTACTTGAGACGGGTTCCAGGAACTGTAGCCGTTTTCGCATTGGCCAGCCCTCCCCAGTCCAGCTCGTCCCTGGGTGGCCCAGAGCCACCCGCGTTCATTACGCATTTGCCGCAGAGCCGCCTTGAAGTGGGTGGGCAGTTCTCTGGAAGTGGGTGGGGTGCTCTCTTCACGTGGGTGGAGTGTTCGTGTTTTAAGAGAGGAGACTCCGCTAAAAAAATTTGTTAGCTGGATATATATATATATATTAGTGTTTCTGAGTTTAATTTTTGTTAATAACTGATCACAAATCAGCTTATGTCACAACGTAAATAACCACGAAGCGCGCACCCATTTCCGCCTTTCAGCGCGACTTGAATGTCATTAAAATATAACTAATATTGTCTAACTGTTGCGCGCAGCCAGGGTTTTAAAATATAACTAATAATCTCTAACTCCTTTGCGTAGCTAGAATGTTAAGAGCGGTGATTCCTTCATAAGCAACGTGAACTCCCAAAAAAAACAGTCCGCCGCCGTGGCTTAAAGGGTTAATCATCCTGTATCTTGACCAGACGAAGCGGGTTCGCGTCCCACCTGGGACAAGGTTTTTTTTACGTTTGTCTTTTATTGGAGTAAATAAAAAGGAGTTTTGTTAAGCATTTTACCAAACAAACTCCTTTTTATTTACCAAACAAACTCCTTTTTATTTACCAAACAAACTCCTTTTTATTTACTCCAATAAAAGACAAACGTAAAAAAAAACCTTGTCCCAGGTGGGACGCGAACCCGCTTCGTCTGGTCAAGATACAAGAGGATTAACCCTCTAAGCCACGGCGGCGGATTGTTTTTTTTGGGAGTTCACGTTGCTTATGAAGGAATCACCGCTCTTAACATTCTAGCTACGCAAAGGAGTTAGAGATTATTAGTTATATTTTAAAACCCTGGCTGCGCGCAACAGTTAGACAATATTAGTTATATTTTAATGACATTCAAGTCGCGCTGAAAGGCGGAAATGGGTGCGCGCTTCGTTGTTATTTACGTTGTAACATAAGCTGATTTGTGATCAGTTATTAACAAAAATTTAACTCAGAAAAACTAATTCAGCTAACAATTGTTTTAGGGGTTTCTGTAGTTAAATTTGAATGAAATTCAACCCTCGCGCTGAGGTTGTTTGAATGAGTCCCGCCCCTGCTGCAAACAACGAATCAAATGTGAGCAGTACATGACGTCAAACTGGGTCCGTGGGGCTCGGCCCGATAGAACCACGGTGGAGATGGTTCCAGAACAACGGTGGATCCCGGGCGGAAAAGGTAAATGCGAACACGCCGAACCCGGGTTAGAAGCTGGGAGAGCCGGAGAGGGCTGGCCAATGCGAAAACGGCTTGTGAGGAGCAACTGGTCCGATGACCTCAGAGAACGTGGTGGGACATCCGGCTGCAGCAGATCAGTCAGACAGGAGGGGGCAGAGCTGTTTAGTGATTTATAGACATACAAGAGCATTTTGAATTGGATTCGAAGGTGAACTGGTAGCCAGTGCAGGGAGGCCAAAATGGGTCTAATGTGCTCACTTTTGATTGTGCTGGTTAAAAATAATTTCCACTAAGTTGATTTTTTTTTTTTTAAGTACGTAATGATTTCTATATAATTTTATTTAACATTTTAAGTTCAGCTTTTGCAAATTATTGCATACGTTTATATAGTTTTAAGAACTAATTATTCAACTTTAAATTTCTTTTCTTTCTTTCTTTCTATTGAGGATGAACTTTCTTGTTACTGTTGCAGTTCTTTGGAACCAAAGACAATAAACAAGAGGAAACTTTTGCTGTAAAATACATTGCATACTTGTTTGTTTTTCTTTCTTTTGTTACTTTTAATATCTACATATAGAATAATGTAACGAGTTTATGTTAGGTGGTGAATGATCTGATCATCTGACTGTCGATTGTAGTGACAGAAATAGAGGGCACCAAACCAAATTTTGCTTAGGGCTCCATGGAGGCTTGGGCCGGCCCTGGAAGTCACCTGTGGGCCAGAAACGGCCCGCGGACCACCAGTTGAACAGCCCTGTCTTAGATCTTAGTGTTTTTCTTCACAATTTATACTTTTGTTGAATGTAACTGCAACCCCGTGTACACAATTTCTTTCCACCACATGTACCACATGTGAATGACAATAAAGAAACCTTGACATTATAATGAGGCCCAAGCCAGGAATTAAACCAGCAACCTTCTTCCTGGCGCAGTCTATGTGGACTAATAAAGAAACTTGAATGAGCTGATATAGTAAACTCGGTCAAGTCCTCCCAGTTTTGTTGTTTCTGGATAATTCTGTGTATTTTCAGTGTTTACTTGACAACAACCTCCACTGTTGAGCCGCCTGCACAAACATATTTTCATTACGTCTCCAGGAAGGCAGCGACGCCGACGCCGACCTCGAACGCAGCGTCCGGAACTCCGTCCTGCACGACACCCTGTTGCTCCGCGCGGGACCGAACGCTG
>JBBPBX010022585.1:25310-41274 GCA_038048925.1 Garcialebias charrua
ATTTAAGAAAAAGATTTCAACTATTTTGTTGAAAAGATACATATAAGTTAATTAATATCAAATTAATTCTAAACGGTAAATTTTGATGAGTTATGTATTTTTGATGTATTATGTATACAGTAGATAATTATTGTTTGAATTGATAGTTTCAAATGATTTTGTTTAAGAAGGAACAGATATGATAAGAATTTTTTCTTCTTCTGCTTCCTTTGATTTTATGTATTGTTTAAAAAAATTGAAATAGTCTTTGTGTTTTAAAAATTGAAATTAATAAATAAATAAAAATAAAAATGAGTACAGGGACGAGCGTAAACCGAAAATGTTTTATAAACGGTTATTATACCAAGACTACGTGTATACTCACATCATCTCCCAGACGTGAGGTAATGTGTTCAACATACAGTAATTTCCTCCAGTTATTTAACAGTCAACAATGGTGTACCACAAGACTCAGTCTTAGGACCCACTCTCTTTACAATCTACATGCAAACTGCTATTTTTTCCTTCTACATTTTATTTTAAATACCATTTTATTTTCACTTGTCAAAAAAAAATCTCAATTTGTATGCATCATTCAGCCTTTATTTATACAGGTTAATCCCATTGAGCCTCGAGGACTCATTTACAAGAGAGACCTGAGTTTTTTTTTAACAAAGAGTGATGACAACAGTGGCTAACGACTACAATAGACGATTATAAAAGAGGCATACAGATTATTATATATATATATTTTTACAAAATAAAATAAAATGTAAATCAAGTAAAATCAATAATAATATCAACCAAGATCAAAGATAAAATCATGTGGAGGCAGAATAGGCTTGCTTAAAAAGAAAAGTCTTTAAGCCGTGATGACTGTGGAGCTCTCAGGTAGTCAGGGAGGGAGTTCCATAGGCGGGGGCAGCCACACAGAATGCCCGGTCTCCCATGGTCCTTAATTTGGTTTGTGGAATGTGAAGGAGATTACTGTTCTGTGATCGTAGAGACCGGGTGGATGAATATGGTGCAAGAATGTCCTTTAGATAGTCAGGTGAAGTTCCGTGTAAGCATTGGTGTGTAATGAGAGCAGTTTTGTACTGAATTCTGTAGGTGACAGGAAGCCAATGGAGGTTATGGAGAATGGGTGTAATATGTTCAAATTTACGAGCTCTCAATAAAATCCTTGCTGCACTGTTTTGAATATATTGAAGCTTCTGAAGATTTTTGCCAGGGATTCCAATAAACAGGGAGTTGCAGTAGTCGAGCCTGGAGGAGACAAAGGCATGGACGAGTTTCTCAGCATCAGAAAAAGTCAGAGATGGGTGAAGTCTGGAGATGTTTAACCAGCACACGCAGAAGAGAGCACATTACACCAGTCTTGGCCTCCCTTCACTGGCTACCGGTTCATCTTCGAATCCAATTCAAAATTCTCATGTATGTCTACAAATCGCTGAACAGTCTCGCCCCCGCCTATCTCTCGGATCTGATACACCCATATGTCCCTCCACGTGCTTTGAGGTCAGAGGATCAGGTACTCTTAATAGTTCCAGAAACTCGCCTTAAGCGCAGGGGTGACAGGGCGTTCTCTGTAGCAGGCCCAAGACTCTGGAACGAGTTACCGCTGCTCATCAAACAGGCCCCCTCCCTCTCGGTTTTCAAATCCCGGTTAAAAACTCACTACTACTCCATTGCTTTCAATGCCAGCTGATTTGTATTGGATCGTTTGATTTATGATCTGCAATGTTTTTATGTTTTTCGTGTTGTACTTCATTGTATGTGTTGCGTGTTTGTTTGTCCAGCACTTTGGTGTGGACTTGTTCCTGTTTAAAGTGCTTTATAAATAAAATGGTATGGTATGGTATGTTTCGAAGATGGAAGAAGCAAGTTTTAAACAGATACTTAATGTGATTTTCAAATGTAAGATGAGAGTCCATTTTTATTCCAAGATTTGTAACAGAGGTGGAGAGGGGGATGTCTTGACCAGAGAAGGAGATTGTTGTTAAAGTTGATGTTTGTATCTGGTGAGGGGTGCCAATCATTATGGCCTCAGTCTTGGAGCAGTTTAATTGAAGAAAGTTCTGATTCATCCATGCCCTTATTTCCTCCAGGCAGGTAGAGAGGGCAGTGAGTGAAGATGGAGATGGGGATGATGAGGATGCTCCAGTCCTGATGTAAAGCTGTGTATCGTCGGCATAGCAGTGAAAAGAAATGTTGAACTGATTAATAATTTGACCTAAAGGCAGCATGTAAAGGGAAAACAGCAGGGGCCCCAGAACTGACCCTTGAGGGACACCACAGGAGACACCGACTGTCTGGGAAGTGGCATTGCCAAGACTAACACATTCCAGCCTATTGGAGAGGAAAGATTTGAACCAGTCCAGGACAGTGTCACAGAGACCGACCTCCACATGAAGACGGTGGAGGAGGATACTATGGTCCACAGTGTCGAAAGCTGCAGTGAGGTCAAGGAGGACAAGGATGGAGGGAGAACCAGTGTCAGCAGCCATGAGGACATCATTGGTAACTCTCAGCAATGCAGTCTCAGTACTGTGAGCTACTCTGAATCCAGACTGGAACTTCTCATACAGAGAGTGTTGCTGTAGGTGGTCCTGCAGCTGAGCAGCAACTGCTTTTTCCAGCACTTTAGACAGAAATGGGAGGTGGGAAATTGGGCGGTAATTAGAAAAAATGTCGGGATCCAAATTAGATTTTTTCAGAAGAGGCCTAATGATGGCAGTTTTTAGAGGCAGTGGAACATGACCAGATTGTAGAGACTGATTTATTATTTGTGTGATTAATGGGCTAATTGCAGAGTGATTGGATTTTATGAGAGACGAGGGGAAGGGATCCAGGGCGCAGGATGAAGGCTTCATTTTCTTGATGATGGCCTCCACCTCACTCTGAACAACTTCATCAAAGCTGCTCAGGGACCCAGGATGCAGACGGGTAGATGGTAAACGAAGATCAGGGAGGTTGTGGAGCTGAGATCTGATAGTGTCAACTTTGTTTTTAAATGATGAAAGGAACAGGTTGCATTTTTGAACAGATTCCTCAGGAGTTTGTTTAATGGGATTAAGCAGATGAGTTATTGTGGAGAAGAGCTGTTTAGAGTTTCCAGGGCAGGTGTTGATGATGTTGGAATAATATTTGGAGCGTGCTTCTTTAAGAGAATAGGCGTACGCTTTCTGATGTTCTTTGTATGCCTGCTTATGTACAGAGAGACCAGATGATTTTACACGTCTCTCAATAGCACGGCCAGTTGCCTTCATCCTGCGCAGCTCACCAGTGTACCAGGGGGCTGAACGGGAGAAAGACACCAGTCTTGTTTTCAAGGGAGCATGTAGGTCCAGAAGCTCTTGGAGAGATTGGTTGTAGTAATCCACAGAATCATTTGCAGATGAATGATTGACAGCGATCAGTGTGTGAAGATCAGCGGACAGAACATCAGGGGAAATGTTTTTAAAGTCACGGAACTGGATAGGTCGTTTTGGGTTTGAAGCAGGCGAAGTTGAAGGCACTTCCAGAGAGATGACACTTAACCCCAAGTTTCTCCCAGTAGGACTGAATGGCCCCTTGCATGGCAGTCTGCCGCTACCGGTGTATGAATGTGTGTATGAATGGGTGGATGGCTGGTATTGTAAAGCGCTTTGGGGTCCCTCATAGGGGGCTGGAAAGCGCTATCTAAATAAGCTCCATTTACCATTTACCATTTTTCCTGGCAGCTGCATTTCTAACATCCTTCTACCAATATACCCACTGTCCCTCCTCTGGACATGTCCAAACCATCTCAGTCTGGCCTCCCTAACTTTATCTCCCAGTTGTTCAACATGTGCTGTACCTCTGATGATCTCATTCCTGATCTTATCCATCCTTGTCACTCCTAAGGAGAACCTCAGCATCTTCATTTCTGCCACTTCCAGTTCTTTCTCCTGTCTTTTTGTCAATGACACTGTCTCCAGACCATACAACATAGCTGGTCTCACCACTGTCTTGTAAACTTTTCCTTTGACCTTTGCTGACACCTTTTTGTCACAAATCACTCCTGAAACTTTTCTCCATCCACTCCATCCTGCCTGGACTCTCTTTTTCACCTCTTTACCACATTCCCCATTTTCCTGGACAGTGGACCCCAAGTACTTGAAGTCCTGCACCTTTGTGACCTCTGCTCCTTGTAGCCTCACTGTTCCACCTCCTCCCTCTCATTCACACACATGTACTCTGTCTTACTACGGCTGACTTTCATTCCTCTTCTTTCAAGTGCATACCTCCACCTCTCCAAGTTCTCTTCCACCTGTTCCCTGTTCTCACCACAGATCACAATGTCATCTGCAAACATCATAGTCCATGGGGATTCCTGCCTGACCTCATCTGTTAGGCGCTCCATCACCAGAGCAAACAAGAAAGGGCTCAGAGCCGATCCTTGATGCAATCCCACCTCCACCTTGAAGCTACAAGTTAGATTATAAGGTGATGTAGAAAAACTAAAAACAGGAATATGTCTGCATTGGTTCTTGCCAGGAACTTATTTATATGATTATCTTTTATTGTCTTTGTTGTCCACTGTCATCACTCTTTGTTATAATCAGGTCTTTCTTGTAAATGTCTCTGATGCTCAATGGGATTAACCTGTATAAATAAAGGTTGAATAAATTAATAGGTATTACCTATATCCTTACATTTCTATGCTGATGACACAGTAGTTTATTGTCGAGCTAAAACAGTTGCTGAGGTTTTCCAGCTTTTGCAATCCGACTTCGACATCATCCAGTCAGATTTGTTCCGTCTCAAACTTGTCCTAAACGCTGACATAGCCAAAGGGATGCTGTTTTCAAACATGAAGATGGTCCCAGCAGTTCTTCCTTCGATTTTATCCTCGAATGGTGTCCCTACTGAGTTTGTCGACTCCTACAAATATTTGGTTATCTTGGTCAACTCGCATCTCTTTTTTAAGTTCCACGTGGAAAACTTGGTAAGGAAACTGAAAGTTAAACTGGATTTGAGTTTGAATGAATTAAACAAAAAGACCCAATTATTTCATCCCTTCCTTTTTTCTTTTTGTTGTGAAGCTCACAGCTAAACTACACATTCATGTCCGATAAAAAAAAACAAAAAAAACAAAAACAAGAATTACACCCAGAATAGGATTACGAATGCAACATATGAGTCAGAGCTTAAGTGTTTAACACATAAAATAAGTGGACCAGTAAATTAATGTTGTAGTAAAAAATCAACTGGTGGCCCGCCTGTCAATTCTGAGCAGTGGGGGGTTGTCTCTTACAATTCGCTCAAAATTCAAGCCAGTTGATGGAAACACTTCTGATTCGTGTTAATTTTTATTTACATTATTGCAAAATTTCTAAAATTCGCTCAAAATTCGAAATGAAAATAGATGGAAACAGGCGTGTACATCTAAAATTAACATTAATCTAAGATTTACATAAAAACCACACACACAAAATGTCCTGCCATTATTGTGTGAATGTTCATGAAGTGTTCACACTACTGTGTTCCTGTTTTCTTCCTTACGTTTTCAGCATGTTTCTCGTTCCACAATTTTTGTGCTACTTCAACAAATCATTAATCAAAACGTTCAGCTCGTTCAGGAGAAGGGGTCTAGGATGGTGCCAACTTTAGCTTTTTGAAATATTTAGCCTTTTCTGCCACTTTTTTTCCTCATAGAAAATGAACTGGGCTCATTTTACATCCTTCAAACCTTTAGATGTGTTTACAACCTTTTACTGCTCCTTTCACATTTTGTTAATGGTTCAGCTGCTTTCAGCTTCCTTGTGACAATTTAAACCGTTTTTCAACTACATTCAGCTGTTTGTAGCTGTTTTGTGCTCATTTCAGGTTATTTCTGCTAACTACAACATTTTTGTGCTTCTTCTAACTTCTTTCTGCTAATTTCATTTCATTTATGCATTTCAGCTTTTTCTGATATTTCACCTTTAGCTGTTTTATGCTAACTTTAGCTTTTTCAGATGATTCCACATTTTTGCACTCATTTCAACTTTTTTCAGCCTAATCCAGAAAAAAAAATGGTGCTCTCTCCACTTCCTTCTGGTAATTTAAGCTTCTCATGCTTTTTATAGCTACTGTTCAGCTGTTTTTTTTAAAAAAAACACACACATTTCTGCTTTTTTCTGATGATTTCCACCTTTTTGTGCTCATTTCTGCTTCTTTCAGCCTAATTCAGAAAAATTGTGCTCTCTCAACTTCCTTCTGGTAATTTAAGCTTCTTTCTGAATGTTTAGCTACAGCTGTTTTTTAAAACACATGATGTTTACATCACTGTTTTCCAAAAACATGCACGTTAGGCTGATTGGTAACTCTAAATTGACCCTAGGTGTGAGTGAGACAGGTCCCTCTTGTAAATGAGTCCCCGTGGCTCAACAAGGATAGCTATAAATAAAGGTTGAATGAATGAATGAATGAATGAACATTTCTGCTTTTTTCTGATGATTTCCACCTTTTTGTGCTCATGTCTGCTTCTTTCAGCCTAATTCAGAAAAATTGTGCTTTCTCAACTTCCTTCTGGTAATTTAAGCTTCTTTCTGATTTTTTAAGCTACTACTGTATTCAGCTTTTTTTTCTTTCTGCCTTTTTCAAATATTTTCCTACTTTTTATGCTAATTGCTTCTTTAAGTCAAACTGGGCACAATTATGCTTTTGCCACTTTCTTCTGGTAATTTAAGCTTCTTTCTGCCGTTTTAGCTACTATTCAGCTGTTTGTTTTTCTCTCAGATAATGTCCACTTTTTTGTGCTTTTTGTGCTAATTTCTGCTTCTTTAAGCCTAATTGGGCAAAGTTATGCTTGCTCCACTTCCTTCTCGTAATTTAAGCTTTCGCCTTTTCAGCTACTTTTCAGCCGTTTTTAGCTAATTAGCTAATATTTGTGCTCATTTCTGCTTATTAAACCAAATTCAGCAAATATGTACAGTATTACTTCTGCTTTATGCTGCTAACTTACGCTTGATTTTCCATTTCGGCTACAGTTCAGTGTGATTTTAGCTAATTTCAGCTGTTTTTCAGCAAGTTGTTCTTCAATAAGCATTCACACTGCATTTTTGCAGGAAATCCAGTTTCTCTAGTGACATTATTTTGCATCAATTGTCCTCTGTAGAGTGTGCTAAAAAAAATCTGGTTCCTCACTTTTGTTGGTGGAAATTTGTAGAATGCAACGTTTATCAAAATGAGCCCAGACCCAAAAACAAAACAAAAAAACAGTTTTATTAAATAAACTGTTCAATATCTGGACTTTAAGCTGACGTCCACGAGTCATCACAACATCAAGAGGTCAGTAGAGATCTGAGTTGCTGGTGTTTGAGTTTTATTGTGGAGGGGTGATGGTGGTTTTATTTTGCTGTGATGGAGAGCAAGTTTTCCGTGGAATTTTTCCTCATCAGTTTCAAACAAAATCTGCAATTGTAAAGAAGTTTACTGGAGCGAGACGCAGCAGAGGAGGTGTTGACAATCAAAACAGAAAAAAGGAGAAGGGAATGTGCAGAGGAAGAGGAGCAGACCTTCTGAGAGGAGTAAGCAGGGCTTAATTTGACCCAGATCCTGCTGGAACAGGATTCAGGAACTCTTTTGACATGGTGCATTCCGATAACGGTTTGCTTGGATATGCTAACTCTCAGGTTTGCTAATAATAAAGTTATGAACAAATATGACTGCCTTGAATGAATAAAACTTATATTGGATATGTAAACTAAAAAATAATTACATAAACACTCATTTTAAACACAACAGTTACTTACGAGCTTCTTACAATAACATACGAGCTGCCCCTTCAAAAAAAATCTCCGCCTTAAGAGTGATAAGAGTGAGTGATGAGCTAACCAGGCAGTCGTACGTGGGCAGGAGCCCACAGGCAGCCGCCATGAACAGACGGAGGAGGCGCCGGTGGTTCCACATGTGGAGTCGGACAGTGAATTCAGCAGAAAAGAGCTGGCTCGGAACCATCGAGGGTGGGGGGTATAGGATGCTTGACAGAAGCAGTGTTTACAAATGCAGGCAAACGTAGACAACAACTTGTAAAAACCTGTTAAACCACTTTAACAACTCTTTAAAATACACCAGAAATAAGAAAATGCCATCTACTATATTCAAAAATTTCTGGGAAGGACCACTTATTGTATGGATGGATGGTTGGATGGATGATTTAAAAGCTACTTTTTATAAAACAATTATTAATCTTGGATGGAGAGATGGATGGATGGTTGGATGGATGGATGATTGATGGATGGTTGGTTGGCTGGCTGATGGATGGATTGTTAGTTGGATGACCGGACAAACACTTTAAAAGCTACTTTGTGGATGGATGGAAAAAAGGATGGATGGTTGGTTGGATGGATGAATGGACGGACGAGTTAAAAGCTACTTTAAAAGAAACATATTAATCTTTATCCCTTTGTGGATGGATGGATGAACGATTTAAAAGCAACTTTAAAAAAACAATTATTAATCTTTATTACGTTGTGGATGGATGGATAGATGGTTGGTTGGTTGGATGGATGGATGGTTGGTGGGTTGGTTGGATAGAAGAACGGACGGACGAGTTAAAAGCTACTTAAAAAAATAAACTCAGTTTTTTTTTCTAATGTAATTCCATTTTTTCTAATGTAATTGTTTTCTTTTCAAATGTAATTCCATTTTTTTCAAATGCGATTCCTTTTTTTCTGTGTGTGTGATTCTGGCCACTTCCACTTCGGCCACTTCCGCTTTGGCTTAATGTAATTCCGTTTTTTCAAATGTGATTCCGTTTTTTTTTCCCAATTGTAATTCCATTTTTTTCAAATGTTGTTTAGGGCCACTGTAATACACACAAAAAAACCTACTTAAGGTCCATTTTTTGTTTAAACTATTTAACAATGCTTCATCTCCGGTGAAACTGGTCCCAGTTTTTTTTTACTTCCAGTGATTCTCCAGTCTTTCCACTAAAATGTAACATTTCACAAGTTTTTATTTTTTATTTTATAAAGTTACACATTTTATAAATAGACCAAAAGACCTGGAAGCAGCTTTAATTCAACAAAACGGTAAGAAACACAAAAAGAAAAACATTTAGTTTGTTACAGACCTTCAAGTTTGTTCAGGAGCTCTGACCTTCCATCATCGTCAAGTCTTTCCTTTATTCAATCGAAAACGAGCTGCGATAATTTTTTAAAATTCTTTTTTATTGTTTAAAAAAAATGTATTTGTGTTTTTAATGGAAATGAAATGAATGAATGAATAAATAAATAAATAAATAAATAAACAAACGAGACGCTCGATGCACGAGGTCGGTGCCCGTGAAGGGGTGGGCGGGGCTAAAGAAGCAGGTGTATTTACAGCCGTCGGTGCGAGGTCAGTTAAACATGATGGACTCTGGATCCTGGTTCATCATCTGGGCCATGTGTCGCAGGACGTCCTTCTTCGTGATGATGCCCAGCAGACGCCTAAAGAGTCACAACAATTATTCCATTTAATTACAATTAAAAAAGTAACATATTGGTGATCAATTTAAAGCCTTTCATCATAATAGTGTCAACACTTATTAAGCATTCACACTATTGTTTTTCTGTTTATATTTAATATTATTCCTACTTCTTAAACTATTATGTACGCTGTTCGTCATCTTTCTCGTTCCACAATTTTTGTTCTATTTCAACAAATCATAAATCAAAACATTCAGCTCGTTCAGGAGAAGGGTGCTAGGACTTTTGGTATTGGTGCAACTTTAGCTTTTTTGAAATATTTAGCCTTTTCTGCCATTTTTCTGTTCTCCTACAAAATGAATTGAACTCATTTTTACATCCTTCAAATCTTTAGATGTGTTTACAACCTTCTACTGCTCCTTTCACATTTTGTCCAGCTTCAGCTTCTTTCAGCTTCCTCCTGCAAATGTAAATGCTTTTCAGCTACTTCAGTTTTTTTTAGCAGTTTTTGTGCTCATTTCACGTTATTTCTGCTAACTACAACATTTTTGTGCTTCTTTATATTTTTCTGCTAATTTTAGACTATTTCTGCAAGTTCCAGCTTTTCCTGCTCTTTCAGCTTATATTTAGCTGTATTCATGCCAATTTTAGCTTTTTCAGCTAATTTCACTTTTTTTGCACTCATTTCAACTTTTTTCAGTCAACCGTATTTCTCAGACTATAAGGCGCACTTAAAATCCAGTGTGCCTTATAGTCTGAAAAACACAGTAATTCAGCAAGTGTGTTCTCTCCACTTCCTTCTTGTAATTTTAGCTACTTTATGGTTTTGTGGCTACTTTTCAGCAGTTTTTTTGTTGTTTCAGCTTTTTTCATGTCATTTCTACTTTTTTGTGTTCATTTCCGCTTCTTTCAGCCAAACTGGGCAAACGTGTTCTTTCGGCTTCCTTCTGATGGTCTAGTGGCAGGGCTTTTGACTTGGGACCCGAAGGACGCGGGTTCGCGCCCTGGCCACTACCCACCTTGGGGTGTCTATGAGTGCACACCTATTTCTCCAGCTCCCCGGGCGCTTTCGGGCTGCTCACTGCACCACCTGGTAGGTGGTTGGGTTAAATGCAGAGACGAATTTCGTCTGTGTATGGGAAACATACGCAGATGAGAGGAAAAGACATTATTATTATAATTTAAGCTTGTTCTACCTGTTCAGCTACATTTTTAGTTAATTTCAGCCGTTTGCAGATACATCCAAGTTTTTCATGTTAATTTCTGCTACTTTCATCCTAATTAATATCCTTATACTAATTTCAGCTTGTTTTGCTCCTTTCATTTTTTTTCTGCCAGTTTCAGCTTTTTCTGCTCTTTCAGCTACTATTTAGCTGTTCTGATGCTAATTTAAGCTTTTTCAGCTAATTCCACATTTTTTTTAGCTCATTCCAGTTCTTTTTTATTTATTTATTTATTTTTTATTCATAAAATGTGTTCATTTTTAAAATACAATACAAAACAATCCCATAAATGATAACATACAAAATATATAAAAAAATAAAAGGTAGCTTCCTTCTGGTAGTTTAAGCTTCTTGTTGCCAATTTCTGCCCTTTTTTTTTAAAGTTAACGTCCTAATTTTAGTGCTCATTTCTATTTATTTACGCCTAATTCAGCGAATATGTGTTCTTTCTGCTTTTTTATGCTAATTTAGACTTGTTCTTCCCATTCAGGAACATTTCAGCAAGTTTTTTTAATAGCTAATTTCAGCTGTTTTTCAGCAAGTTCTTCTGCAATAAGCATTCACACTGGATTTTCGCAGAAGTGAAATGTGTGTTGGTGCAAGAAAACAACTAAAACATGCAAGTTGGTGTTCCTCAAGGACGTGTGTTGGGAACCATTGAGGATTTTAGACACGTGCTTAGTTATGATGCATTTGTGTACCTGTAAAATCATAGGCTTTGTAACCACTACAGTACCCCACTTTAATTATCTTGTGGTGGACCACTAGGGGGCTCTACTCACACCCAGTGGACCGAAGGCATTACAGAATGTTTTATTGTGAAAGGTCCTGAGGACCGGATGTGGTATTGGATATATAAGGCGGTGTTGGGTGCTTCCCGCCAGTTTAGTAGGAGTTGATTAAAAGTGAAGATCTACATCCCGTCTCCTGTGTCGTCTCTTCACCGCCTCCTACACTGGTGACCCTCGTGAATTGAATATGACGACATCTGAAGGTCCAGCCAGCTCTCTTCAGCTGTCCGCGGTTGTGGAACCTCCACCGGCGGCCCCACTCGCTTTTGCGGTGGCCGTTAAAATCCCGGACTTCTGGCTGCACGCACCTCAGTCGTGGTTCGCCCACATCGAATCACAGTTTGCTCTTCGCGGGATTTCTACAGACGACACCAAATACCACCATGTGGTCGCTTCACTGGACCCATTGTCCACCCAGCGGGTAATGAGCCTGCTCCAAGACCCTCCTGCACAAGGAAAATACGACGCCCTCAAACAGCTCCTTCTGCAGCGTTACACACTCTCAGACGCGGAGCGCGCTGAGAAACTTTTTTCCCTCTCCGATTTGGGCGATGGCACAGCTCTTGAGCTCATGGAAGGCATGTTGTCTTTGAGGGGATCAGCAGACTGTGAGTTTCTCTTCCTCCACCTCTTCCTCCGCCGGCTCCCGGCTCCAGTGCGCACCGCCCTGGCCAACTCCTCGTTTCTGCAGCAGAAGGATTACCGCTCGCTGGCCCGCGAAGCCGACCGCATCCTGCTGGCTGCGAGGACTTTCGCGGTCCAGGCGGCGGTCCCCGGATCTCCAGCAGCACCTCAGCTTCAAGCAACGCCCTCAGCGCCGGACGAGCCATCGGTCGTAGCAGGGGTCGCTACCCGCAGGCGGACAGGAGCCGCCCTTTGTTTCTACCACCAGCGTTTTGGCGCCAAAGCACGACGATGCGTCCCACCGTGCAGCTTCAAGCCGCAGGGAAACGAGAACGCCAGCGGCCGCTAGCAGTCGCGGCCGTTGGCGACAAGGAAAGGCTGCTTTTCATCGAAGACTCGAGGTCGGGGAGGCGGTTCCTGGTGGACTCTGGCTCGCAGAAGAGCCTCGTTCCCCCGACTGGCTCCGACAGGTTGGCAGAAGGCTGCGGGCCGCAGCTAACCGCGGCTAACGGCTATCCCATCAAGACGTTTGGCGAAAGGTTGGTGACTGTGTGTTTCCATGAACGGGACTTCCAGTGGAACTTTGTGGTAGCTGCTAGCTCAGTCCCTATTTTAGGGGCTGATTTTCTTTGTGCTCACGGGCTCCTTGTTGATGTAGCTAACAGGCGTTTGATCGACGCTGTGTCTTTTTCGTCACTGCCTTGTGAGACGCGAGGAGCTGGGCCTTTAATGCATGCTAACTTTTTAGCTTCGGGTAATGTGTTTCAGCGTTTATTGTCTGAATTCCCCTCGCTGACTGTTCCTGATTTTGCAAACACAAACACAAAACATGGGGTCGAACATTATATTCCCACAACGGGCCCCCCGGTGTTCGCACGTGCACGCCGCCTCGATGCTACTAAGCTAGCAATAGCACAGGAAGAGTTTGCTAACATGGAGCGTTTAGGCATCGTGCAACGCTCAAACAGTCCGTGGGCCTCCCCCCTGCACATGGTGCCCAAAGCAGACGGCAAATGGCGTCCATGTGGGGATTTCCGCCGCCTTAATAACATCACAGAGAACGATCGTTATCCCATCCCCCACATCCAGGATTTTTCAGTGCACCTGGCTGGGACCTCCATTTTTTCTAAAGTAGATTTAGTACGGGGGTACCACCAGGTTCCTGTGCATGTGGAGGATGTCCCTAAGACCGCTGTTATCACGCCTTTCGGCCTGTTTGAGTTTTTGCGCATGCCTTTTGGTCTTAAAGGTGCAGCACAAACATTTCAGCGGTTGATGGATTCAGTCCTAAGGGGTCTGTCCTTCGTATTTGTGTACCTGGATGACGTCCTGGTGGCTAGCAGCTCGGCTGAGCAGCACATGTCCCACCTCCGTGAGGTTTTTCAGCGCCTGGCAGCACATGGCCTGATTGTAAATACAGCGAAATGCCAGTTTGGGCTGCCAGTCATTGACTTTTTGGGCCACCGCATTTCTGCAAGTGGTGCCGTCCCGTTACCAAACAAAGTGCAGGCGGTGTCCGATTTCCCACAGCCCCAGTCTGTTAAAGCGCTACAAGAATTTTTGGGAATGGTTAACTTCTATAACCGTTTCCTCCCCAGGGCAGCACAACTGCTGCGTCCGCTCTATGGAGCGCTGAAAAAGAAAAAGCCCAACGACAGTGTTGACTGGACACCAGAACGCCTACAGGCATTTGGTGATGCTAAAGCTGCACTGGCCACTGCTGCCCTTTTGGCCCATCCATCCCCAGCGGCGCAAATAGCTTTAACAACCGACGCATCTGATGTTGCGGTGGGGGCTGTGTTAGAACAGCAGGTTTCCGGGGTTTGGCAGCCGCTTGCATTTTTCAGCCGTACGCTGCGGGACAACGAGCTTAAATACAGTGTTTTTGACAGAGAGTTGCTGGCGCTTTACCTGGCCACACGCCATTTCAGGTTTTTCCTGGAGGGCCGCCGGTTCACTGCATATGTTGACCACAAACCCTTGGTGTTTGCGATGTCAAAAATTTCTGACCCCTGGTCTGCTCGCCAGCAACGCCACCTCGCAGCGGTGTCTGAATTTACTACAGACATTCAGCATGTGGCTGGAAAATCCAACGTGGTAGCTGACTGTCTCTCTCGGGTGCTGATCTCTCCCGTATACGTTGGCATCGATTTTTCTGCTATGGCTGCGGACCAACGTGGCGACGCAGAAATACTCGAGCTCCAGTCCGGGCCCACAGGCCTCGAGTTGGAGGAACGGCAGGTGAATGACGGAGGTCCTCTCCTGCTCTGTGATGTTTCTACTGGCAGGCCCCGCCCCCTGGTTCCAGTTTCATGGCGACGCCGCGTTTTTGACTCCTTACATTCCCTTTCTCACCCAGGTGTTAGAGCCTCGGTGAAACTGGTCAGTGCAAAGTTTGTTTGGCCCGGTCTGCGTAAAGCAGTTAAGGAGTGGGCAGCAGCGTGTGTCCCATGCCAGCGTGCTAAGGTTAACAGACACACCAAAGCACCTTTGGAACCCTTCTCCATCCCAGGTCGGCGGTTTGATCATGTGCACGTAGACCTGGTGGGCCCTCTGCCTCCATCACAGGGTTTTACTCATCTGCTGACTATAATAGACCGGACCACCAGGTGGCCTGAGGTGGTTCCTCTGACATCCACAACATCTGCAGTGGTGGCCCGGGCATTTTTGTCTACCTGGGTGGCGCGTTTTGGCCCCCCTTCAGACATTACATCGGACAGGGGCCCGCAGTTTGTTTCTGAACTTTGGTCTACCATGGCCAAGGGTCTGGGGACTAACGTTCACAGGACCACCGCTTACAACCCCCAAGCTAATGGTTTGTGTGAACGGTTTCACAGGTCATTGAAAGCCGCACTTCGCGCTGCATTGACCGGTGACAACTGGATTGACCGTCTTCCCTGGGTTTTGTTGGGGTTACGTACCGCAACCAAAGAGGACCTGAGCTCTTCCCCGGCTGAACTGGTTTACGGTCAGCCTGTGCGCGTCCCCGGTGAGTTTTTACCTGAGGTACCCTCACCACAGTTCGCTCCACCGTTGCTACATTTTTCACCTCAGGAGGCCCCTTTTCGTGTCCCCGGCCCGGTACACCATTGTTTACCGCAGTCATTTGTCCCTAAGAGTCTGGAGTCCTCTAAATTTGTTTTTGTCAAACACAATGCACACAGGACACCACTACAGCCTTTGTATGATGGACCGTTTCGGGTTCTTCAACCAGGTCCGAAACACTTCCTTTTAGATTTAGGGGGTCGTACTGAGACTGTCTGTATCGATAGGCTTAAACCAGCTCATGTTATGTCAGATGATCAGGTTGTTACGGCCCAGGCTCCTCGCAGGGGCAGACCTCCATCCACATTGCTAACGGACTGCGGTCCTCCTTCCAGAGACTCTCAACGACCATTGGAGCCCGAATCTTCTGCAGCCCCTCCTCGTCGCCCTCCGCTTCATCAGACTGGTTCTGCAGGGCCCAGGTTCAGCCGTTCTGGTCGTTTGATCAAACCTAAAATGCGGGACTAGTGATGGACCTTACTGGGTGTTCTGGGGGGGCGTGTGTGGTGGACCACTAGGGGGCTCTACTCACACCCAGTGGACCGAAGGCATTACAGAATGTTTTATTGTGAAAGGTCCTGAGGACCGGATGTGGTACTGGATATATAAGGCGGTGTTGGGTGCTTCCCGCCAGTTTTAGTAGGAGTTGATTAAAAGTGAAGATCTACATCCCGTCTCCTGTGTCGTCTCTTCACCGCCTCCTACAATCTCACACTTCCACCTGCTGGCCACATTATATAAACTGGCTAAGTCTTTACAGACACAAGAAAAGGAAAGCGTCTCAGCGTTACAGACACGGTTAATTATGGGAAAAAAGTTAAGTGTCTCCCTGACCTGCTCCTCGTGACCAGGCACTGGTGGAGGCCCAGTTTGCGGAAGACGT
>JBBPBX010022586.1:10925-20935 GCA_038048925.1 Garcialebias charrua
CACTGGACGTCTATTGGACCACACAATCCGTTAGTGTCCACCACTGCTTCTCAACTCTTATCACCAGAGACGTGAACGTCACCAGGTAAAGAATTGCTGATTTTTTTTGCTGAGCGTGCAGGAAGTCCAGCTGGAACTCGTTTGGAAAAAGTGTCAGCCTGGTCTCATTCAAAATAATTAACTTCTTTTAGACTTCTATCTTTCATTCCATTTCTTCCTCCTAAACTTGTTTTTCTAAGCCAGTAAACTAAGTAAATGTGCCTGCAGGAAAGTTAATATACATAGTTCCCACACACGCCCCCAGTATTGCGCAATACCGGTTTCCGCACCACATCTAAAGGCGGAAAAGGCAAGATGGCGAACAAGCAGACGAAAAAGCAGACGCGAATAACCAGAGCAAATTATACGGACAAAAACACGAGCTACCACAGCTTCACCAAGGAACAAGAGCAAAATGGCAGTGGTCGGAGTTAAATGAGTTTGAGAAAGAAATCATGGCAGACGAATCAGACAACTTGTCACAAAGTAGTTACTCCGATATCATTAATTATTTAATTATTACAAGGAGCGAGCGCACACCGGCATAGCAGCAGAGCTTCACAGCTTTAAATCCAAAAAAGATGTGTAAACTGTCTCAATCAGATCTAACCAGCTAAAAAAAGGTTTAACTAAAATAACACACAGCCAACAAACAGTCCAAGCTGAACACAGACCAGAACCAGCACTTTGAGTCTTACCGTGTTGGAAGTTAGCATGTCGTTAGCATCTGGAGCGGAGGGTCGTCGAGCTCAGGTCGGACGGCGTGGATCGTCGCGGCCGCGGGGGCACGTCCCATGGGACCGACGCGTCGCCAGCACGACTTGGCTCCCGCCCTCCTTCTCCCACTGGGACGGTCTCCCTGCCGGTCCCGGCGAGACCGCGAGGAGGTCGTTGTCGCGTTAGCGAGATGCTAAGCTAACCACAGCACAAGACGGTGTTGCTAAATAATGAAAAAAAAAACAGCTCTAACACACAGACAGTTGTACGCTAACATTGTTTCACAAAATGATTTATGTAGAATATTTTGTTTACCGGCCAAAAGCACGACGTCTTCTGAGCAGATCCGAGAGAGCGATGGGGCTGCTATGCTTCTCCGATGAGATAAATCCTTCACGTTTACTTTTTTTTGGATTAAGTGAAACCTGCGCGTTGCCCAAACGTCTACCCGACTGGAACACCCACTGACCCAACACGAAGTAACCATTGCAATTAATTAGAAATTAACACACACAAAAAAACAACGTGAAATATGGACATCCAGAGACTGCGCTCTAACTGCTGCTCTGCCTTCCTGTATGAGGGTCAAACCGGAAATGCCCGTTATGTGACGTCACATGGGAACTATGTATAAGATCCTTAACTTGTCTGTTGTTTAAATTTGAATTGTGTCTACAGTAGTTTATATGAAATCTAAATCAGAGCTAATCTCGATACAAATGTTTGATGTACTTTTGTGATTTTGTCAATAAAAGGTTCATCTCCTGGTGAATCAAGATAAGTTGACGTTTCTCGTGAGATTACATTTTGTCTGGTCACATATAATCGGTTTAAATACAAAAAAGAGTGAACTCGTTAAAAATTTGGGTCAGATCAAATCTGCTCCAACTTTCATTTGGAATATGGTACAGTCAGTAAACTGACCACTACCAGAAATTCTACACCCTTGACTATTAACTTATCCTCCTGACCGTATTATCAGCGATAATAATGTACCTTTAAACTTTACAGGAGGGACAGTCTGAACAAAACGTATGGGGATTAATAACAGCCATTTAATGGCTGATAACATTTGATGTGGCAAGTGCTAAAAGAACCAGATCCAGGATCCAAATGAAATGAACTCCTTCCATAGTGTGGCTGGGATCAGCCTTAGAGAGATAGTGAGGAGCTCCATCATCTGGGTGGAGCTCAGAGTAGCTCTTCGTCATTGAAAGAGGTCAGCTGAGGAGGTTCATCTGATCCTCCTGATCTTTTTCTGAGCAGCTCTCACTGTAGGTACTCTGAGCAAATCCCACTGCAAAAAGGCCCAGGGAAAGACCCAGAACTCTTTGCAGGAGTTCTATATCTTTGTAACATGATTTTTTTACAAAAGCAAGTCTTTTCTTTGTTTACAGGTGATGGAGTGGTTGCTGAAAAGGAAGAGCGGAGAAGGTGAGTATTGAGTTGAGTTTTGAGTAATCCTTCATGTATGAGATTAGAAGAATGTCTTACTTAAAAGCCTTTTCTTGTAGATGGAATATGAGGAGGGGGTTGAGAGGTTCTGGCTCCAGGAGGTCCCTTAATTTGAGAACAGGTGAGTAGCATTAGGAGAGAGAATCAGTTTAGTGAGTAGGTGGATGTTTCTTCAGGCTGAAGACGTTGAAACGCAGTAGGGTCAAAAATCTTGGACAAGTAGAAACCACAAGACCTAGGAAGGCTAGATGAGTCCAGGACTTCGGAATTACTGCAGGAGATTCACAATAAGCAAGTATTTTAGTAATTTAAAAAAAAAAAGGAACCAGTCTAGAAGTTGTCCATTACCATACCATAGGTAGGATAATGTCCCAGCACTGAAAGAGTGTCTGGTTTGAAGCTTTTATGCTCCTCCAGAGTCGTAGCATCAGAACTCCCACACTCTGACCTATGAAAACTCCTTCAGGAGGAGCTGGAGTGTTGCTGAAAAACAGGACCTCTGGATTTCCCTTCTGGACACGTTGTCGCTACAACTCAACCACACGGACAACAGAGGAACGAACTGACGGATTTTGGATAAAAGAACATCCAGACTTGTCAGCATTAAAGCCACAACGTTCAAAAAATCCCACTTGATCCAAAATGTTGACTTTGCTCTCCCCGACTGGTTCTTTGGTTCCATTTTCCAGAACTGAAGGTACCGTGAGCCCCGGGACACGGTTAAAGATGAAGTGTATTGTTTGTTCAGAAATTATTTACACAATTCAACACCCGTTGATCATCTCAGAAGTTTCCTGTTAGCGGATCAGCTTGTTAGGCTTTCTCACTTTTCTCTCTCTTGCATTTCCTTTGTATTGTCTGATCTTCTGTGTCTTCTTGATAAAACTGTTTAAAGGAGCAGGATATCTACTTTTATTCCCTTCTTTTTATTATCCTCTTTAGAAATGAAACATTTCCCCCTCTAAAATAATAACGGAACACATCCCACCTCGTGCCCGTGTTGACGGTTGTTAGATTAGTTTTTTTCCAGCTTCACCTGCACATCTCAGTGATGTTTGATGTCCTTTTTCTTTGTAAAGCTGTTTTGTTTTTTTAACAATGAGCTGCTGGGATAGAGTTGAACACTCATCTGAATCAATACTCTTCCTGTTCCAATGATTAAAGCCGATCGCCGGACACATCCAAGCTAAAACCCAAAGCTGTACAATAACTAACAGAGTATCGAACACAAAATCAAAGCGCAGTGACTCAGTGGAACAAATGTGGATCCACTTTGGTTAGTATTACACGCAGACATATCCTTCATTGTGGGTAAATGTGATTGAATGTGTTTTTCTTCCTTTCAGAGCCCATTAGCAGGGCTGATAGTGATCAGTGGGGTTTACATCACTCCAGATTTCAGAGCGGTGGATGTTGCTGCTTATCTGAAGGCCACAGGAAGAAGAGGCCATTAGAAAATTAGCAGCTCCATCTGAGTCTGGGGACGTTCTGGCTCTGCTCACAAACTCATTTGTATATTTATGATTTTTTTTTGTATGGATTCATAGACTTTATGAGTTGTTCGTTTACCTAGATGTGCTGGGAGAATGAAGATATAAAGAACCTCTGCAAAATATATTTAAAAAAAGAAATTTTACCTGTTATTTTAGTTTAGTTTCGTTTAGTTTAGCTTTTTCAAGATGGTCATGTTTAGCCGAGTGGCAGCTTCACAGGCTCCCGGTGAAGGTTTTCCGCTTTGACTCAATCTTTTTAAGTTCCTATTGCTTTTGCGCCTACACTGTACATCCAAGGTACGGGTATGACCGTGACACAGTGTTTTCTGTGTCGTTGCCTTGCCATCGTGCCATTGTGGTTCAGTCCTTCCAGCTTCAGGCTCAGGCCTGTCGTGGCAGTTGTCTCCATAATCCTCCATCTGCCGGCACAGACTGAACTCTAAGGACCTGTTTGGAAAATCTTGGATGTTCTCTGTCTGCCGGACCCGGTTCTGGAGGGCAGTCTGGGAGGCACCTGCTGCAGTCATCATGATCATCCTGCTGCTGACAGGACCTTCTAACAAGACCTGCTAAAGCTGCTAACTAGACCACACTGACACTGCTGACAGTACCATGATGCCAATGGGAGCATGTTGCTAAGAGAAACCACTGCTACATGATCATGCTAAGATAACCTCACTGTCATCAGAGCCACTCTGCCATTAGGACCATGCTGCTGTAGATTTTTACTTTATTTATTTTTTTTCCCACACTTTTGGCACCTTGATTTTGTATTTTTGTTTTATGCTTTGGTATAGCTGAACCGAACCTATGAGAATTGTGCTGCTGTTGTTTGTATTATTTTACACTGTCACTATTGCACGTTCATTTAGTTTATATCTTAGATCCTTATTTACCGTTTCTTTTTACCTTATATTGTTGGATGTAACTGGGACCCTGTGTAAACATATTCGTTCCATCTCATGTACCGCACGTGATGGAAATTACATAAAAAAATGTTGACTTGACATTTCGGAAGCGAGTGGACCGACACAGACTGAAGGTAGATGTCATTAAAGTTCTGTCTGTCCCCAAAACAAATGTGTTTATATGACATTCGGCTCCCTGACTGGCCTTGACAGGCCATCTTATCTCAACACGCTTGTAGAAGTTTTGTAAACCTGACGCTCTCACCCTCCCAAACCGTCTACCGAGGAATTCCACAGACTTTTCAGAGGAGCCCAGCTGAATAAACATTCTGTCATCATTTCAGGAGGGCCTCCCGAGTGTGCACAGATCTCCCCAGAAGGAACTACTGTAAATGAACTGAATATTTTTATCTGAACTCTGCAGTGCCTCTGCGGGCTGGCTGCTCACCGCCTTTGAGTACTCCACCCCCACCCCTCTGCGTAATGTCGGCGTCATTATGTGCTTGTGTGCAATATTTTTTTTTCATTACCACATTTTTGACCTTCAAACAGAGGTCAACAATGTGTTAGGCATTTTTTTTTGTCTCCAAAACCTATGTGTCATTTTTCACCATTTGTATTGTCTGTCCAACAGAACTCACTTGTAAATGAGTCTTCAAGGCTCTATGTGACGTATCTGTTTAAATAAAGTTTGAATGAATGCTACAGTACTTTGATATTTCTTCTGTGAATGCTGTGGTGTTGAAATGTCATCTGATAACTGTGTTTGAATTCTAATGTTGGAGTTTTATGAAGAATAAGTTGCATCTCAAAGCTAACTGCACAAGAATGTGCAAGTTCTTCAGATACATTCCTCTGGGACAATCACGTTTCTCAAAGTCTATTCATCTAGCAGAGAAAACAAACAACTTACCAACGTGGAGCTTAAAATGATGAAATTCTTGAAAGCATATGTGAAATCAAATACAAAATTTAGTTAATAAACTCTAATAAAAAAATCAACAAAAGAAAATCTAAATGAACTATTCATAAAGCCAGAACAGGCATGATCTAAACCTGTTTTTATTCTCAAACAAGTTAACATCAGCCCTACATAGCAAACAGGTCTTGTAACAGAATGAGCTCCTATCCCTGAACAGACCATTGTGCAAAATGAGAAACCATAATGCAATGCTTTACAATCAAACGTAGTAAGCGCAGCAAACATTTAAATTATTAAATTGCATAATTTGTAGAACAGAATATGTTGATTTTGAACTTAACGCTATGATTTTCTAAACCCAGATTGTGCATAGCCTTCTCATTTACATTTTTACACAACATCCCAACATATTTAGAACAATTTGAACGAGAGCGGCATGGTGGAAGAGTTGGTATAGCTGCTGCCTCACAGTCAGAAGGTCACTAGTTCAAATCCCAGCCCGGGACCTTTCAGGGTGGCATTTGCATGTTCTCTCCGTGCATGCATGGGTTTTCTCCAGGTACTCCAGTTTCCTCCCACATACCAAAAACATGCATGTTCGGCTGATTGGTAACTCTAAATTGTCCCTAGGTGAGAGTGAATGGTTGTTTGTCTCGTTTGTCTCTTTGTGGCCCTGTGATGGACTCGCACAGTGACAGCTGGACATGGGCACCAGCGACCCCCGCAAACCAAAAGGAAGAAGTGTGTGAAGATGATGGATGGATTCCCCTCTTCTCTAGGATGAGTTCATTATTGTCAGACTGAATACGTTTTCACAATTTTCTTTTCTGTTTTTGCGTCTTTAATGAAAACCCTGATGATTCGGTTTGGGTCACAGATGCTTCAGTGACGGTGAGTTGCTTCCTAAAGTCAGGCTGCATGCAGTATTTATTGTAACACAGAGCAGTTGCTCAAGGCTCAGTGTTTTCAGGAACTAACTCTCATGTGCATGCTTTGTCTTCATGTTCCCTACAATGATGATTTTGTTGATGCACGTGAGACCATCAGATGTAAGTCTGAAGGAAACAATTATTTAACTGAGAGCATGAACGTACCCTGAAAAACAATCTTATCTCCCATCATGTTCCTCTTTAAATCAAACTAAACTCACCTACCTACACCTACTTAGGGACCGAGATGGTGTAGCCAGCTCAGGACTAGAATGTCTCGGGTTCAATCTCCGGTCACGGCATACCTCGTTGTGTCCCTGGGCAAGACACTTAACCCCGAGTTGCTCCCGGTAGGACAGGCAGCGCCTTGCAAGGCAGTCTACCGCTACCCGTGTATGAATGTGTGTATGAATGGGTGGATGGTTGGTACTGGGAAGTGGGGCGGCCGTGGCGTAGTGGTAATGGCAGTCGTCCCCCGATCGGAAGGTTGGCGGTTCGAATCCCGGTTCCCCACACCATGTGTCGTTGTGTCCTTGGGCAAGACACTTAACCCCGAGTTGCTCCCGGTAGGACTGGAAAGCACCTTGCATGGTAGTCTGCCGCTACCGGTGTATGAATGTGTGTAGCATTCAATGTGTGTAGCGCTTTGAGATTTTCACTAATGAAAAGCGCGTTATAAATTGAATTCATTATTATTATTATTATTATTATTATTATTAAGTGCTTTGGGGCCCCTCAAAGGGGGCTGGAAAGCGCTATATAAGTAAGCTCCATTTACCATTTACCATTTTACTCATCCATCCATCCATATATATCCATTATCGTTACCCTCTTCTTCCTTTTGGGGTTTTGGGGGTGTTCATATCCAGCCATCACTGTGCGAGAGGCAAACTGCTCACTGAGAGGCAACCACTCTACCAGTTATGCCACCGTGCTCCCCGAGAAGAGGGAATGTGGAGGAAAAAAGGGAACCGTTTTTATCTTTCTCAAGATCAAAGCAACCTCACTTATTTGCTCCCTATCATTAGCCGTGTTTCCATCAAGGTTTCTAGATGCGCATTTTGAAGTATCGCAGCAGAAAAGCTTAATGGAAACGGCAAAATCCGAANTCCCAACAAAAAGTTGTCATTGGGGTAAAAAAAAAAAAATCACTCTAAAGCTTCATGATCTATAAAAGAAGAATGATGTAACAAAGAAGAACCTGTTGAATAAAAGAAAAACCCCAGACTCAGGAGCTGCATTTGCACCTTTAATTAAAAAAACAATAATCTGAGTTTTTCATTAATCATGCCGCCATCACACAGTCAGTACTCAAACATAAGAAGCATAACATTTTTTTTTAAATTTTGAGTTTAACTTGTTTATTTGAGCCGTATCAAATCTGTTAATTGCACATACATGTCTGAATAAAACTGCAGGGTGGGATCCTGATTCTACCGCCTGGAACTTTCTTTTTCCAGCTCTTCAGCTCAAAGTTTGAAGAAAGTGGAACATCTATCAAATAAAAAGGCAGCAATTTCCTTTCAGACTGGTGTAACCCAAAGCAGCACTGAAAGCAAAGTGAGATTGGACTCAGATGAAGGTGACAGAACATGTCATTGTGTCGTGCAGCTTTCTTTCTCTAGTGTCAGACAGGAGGGGATACAAATTCCTATAGCTTTACATTAATGACCCGAGTGCAAACACATATGTGTGTGTGCATGTGTCAGAGTGAAGCTTAGATAAAAAATGGAAAAAAGGTCATGGATCTCATTTCTCTTTCCTTAGATGGAAAGAAAAAAAAAAGGTGTTGGAGTGAGCAGTAAGTGACACTTGGCGAGATCATAATTAACATGTCTTTCATATTTCACACAGCTTCTGGTGCAAAGAACATGGCTGTTGGTAGAACTAGTGATGGGGTGTGTGTGTGTGTGTGTGAGCTCAGAGATCAATGCAGCGTTTGATCTGCATGTATCTGAGTGAAGTGAGCTTCCAGAGAGCTTCCAGAGCTACCAGCCCATGGGGGGGTGGACTCAACATAACAGGCAACACCTCTCCCCACATTTCACACACACAGATGTGCTGTTTCATCTCACATGCACCCACACACACACACACACACACACACACACAGAGGCGAGCTGCAGGAGTATCACGTCCATCAGGAACAAAGACTCCGAGCTCAGACCGACGAGCACGAGAAGCATGCTTCTTGTTCAAAGATGGATTCAGTCTGAAGGAGCCGATCTCCATCAAACTACGAGCCGAAGCTTCCACTCTTCGGCTGTGTCCAGTGTGAGTGTCGGCCTGAAGATGGTGCTCAGATCATTCCTCAGAAGCACACACACACACACATTCACGCTCAGGTTCTGACTGTGTGGAAGCGCTTCTCTTGCATCACTTCTAAACTGGAGCCGTTTGGCAGCGGAGGACAAACACGAAGATCTGCTCACCTTTTTATTTTATTTGATGTTTTTACAAACTTTGTCACATGAAAGGAACGGAGCAACACCTTCATATCAAGGGTCACACATGATCTCACCGCCTTCATCTGTAGGGATTCAAATGCATCAAATACACATGTTAAATAAACCAAATAGCACTTCACAACAGCAGGTTTATTGTATGAAATATACATTTATTTAAATAAATTAACTGGTGTTTATTAGGTGAGCAATAAACATGTAAAAAGTAGACGTTACTTTAATTATAAACTGTTAATGAACATTTCACATCACTGAAGATATTATAAACTGCTTGTTTCACACTTCTGTTAACGTTTCTTTCTTTAATTTCTCCAAAATTCAACTTTTTTTTTTACTTGCAGCAGACTTTTCTTTGTGTGATTAAAAACAGAAGGACCTGTACTTACAGGTAGTTTTTATTTTCAGTCTTTGAAAGACTTCTAACATGTTTGTTTTTTTTACTTTATTTTCTATTTTTTTTCCTATGAACTCTGTAAGAGTGACGTCCAAACCTTTTTGTTCTGTTGTTTTGAAGTTAAATCGACTCTGAATCAGCGTCAGAGTCCAGCTCAAGTTGGTCAAAAATAGATAATAAAATGGGCTTTTACCTATTTTAGCTGTTTTCGTTGTTCGAAGAACAAGAAATGATCGGTGCGTTTTAGTCGAGAGTAACCATGGTAACCAGAGACTGGTGGGCTTAATGGAAACAATCGGAGACGTGTGTTTGAACGATGGTGCATTTGGTGGTTGTGGGACAGGAGAAACACAGGTAATGAGGTGGAAATGTGTCAACTGGGAGCTTTTAGCTGGAATTAGAAAATTTTCAACTTTTAAGACGGAGTTGTTTGTTTTGCATGGATGGATTTTATTCATTAAAGAAAAAAAAATCTACATCTGCTCATCTTTAACCACATTTTGGAGAATTCATTCAACCTTTATTTAGTCAGGTAAATCTTATTGAGCCTCGTGGGCTCATTTACGAAAGCGACCTGCTAAAACTAAAGAACGATGAACAGCAATGGTAGAATTTCCTTAAACAATAAACAATAGAAAAACAAAAGAGAGAAATACATAGTTTTTATTTTTTTATTTTTTTTAACAAA
>JBBPBX010022587.1:19538-41272 GCA_038048925.1 Garcialebias charrua
TTCTTCTTCTTCTTCTTCTTCTTCTTCTTCTTCTTCTTCTTCTTCTTCTTCTTCTTCTTCTTCTTCTTCTTCTTCTTCTTCTTCCTTTGATTTATTGGCGGATTGCAAGCAACTAACAGGTGCATACCGCCACCTACTGAGCACGAGTATGCAGCCCATGGCCTCAGTCCCTAAATTCTTGTTTTAATGTTAATAATTTGTAAAAATAAAAGCAGTGCTTTTCTTACAGTTGTTGTCTTGTCCTTATCCCCTTCATTTCCTAATATTCCTTCTAAGCTCCATACTCCTCCCACCTCCATAACTCTTCTTTTCAGTGTCATCCTGTCTACTGAATACGTAGGACATGTCATCAAGGGCGGAGTGGCCATCGGGAGGTTCGGGAGAAATCCCGATGGGCCGCGTCATGAATGGGCCGATAGGCGCACGGGGAAAATGATGACGGTTGAATAAATCTGCTCAATATTGACTTGTCCCTGACTGTAGCCTCTTAAAGGGAGGGACAGCGCTGATCACTTTAAGAGACTGCAGCCTGCCGCCTCTTAAAGCGCTGATCCCTTTAAGAGACTGCGCCGCACTGGGCCGGCAGCTTGGGAGCTACCATTTGATAAAAAACACCCCTGAAAGTTAATAATAATAATAATAATAATAATAATGAATTCAATTTATAACGCACTTTTCATTAATGAAAATCTCAAAGTGCTCGGATTTCTCCCGATAGTTCACCGTTGGTTGAGTCCAACCCAGGACCGAAGCACGTATTTTCCAAAACATCAGGTGATGGAGCAGCGCGGAGTCCAAACTGCTAATTAGCAATAAAAATGGACAGGAAGAGGCAGGTGGAGCTGAAAAAGTCAGGTTGAAGAAAAGAAAGGCGTTACAGGAGGAAGCTGCCAAATGTGCAAAGCTTACAGACATTTTGTCAAAGAGACAGACAGAAGAAGCAACAGGTAATGATAAAAATTAAAAACTAGCATAATAAATTAAGCTAATGTCACAACGTTGTACTATGTCACTAAACATGCATGAAAGTCAAGTGGGACCTAAACGGACATAGCTTAATTAAAAATAAAAGCAGAAATATATAAATTGACCAATAAATAAATAAACGTCAAAGGACAATTTAAATTAAAAGAGAACTCATACCCTGATGCATGCTCAATAATCCAGGTAGAAAAATCTAAAAAAGCTAAGTCTGGTCCTCTGGACATTTTTGTTTTGTTTTGTTTTTTGAATGTCCAGAGGACCAGACTTGGCTTTTTTAGAACTTTATCTCATGTTTTAAAATAATTGACCATCATGTTTTTTTCTTCCAGCTTAGTTCCAACAAATTATATATTTTAATTCATAATTTTACATTTTACTGTGCTTAAAATACCGGTAGGCCTATATATTTTTTTTGTTTTTACTTTTACTCTTAGATGACTTGTGTTATGTGTAGTGGACCTACCCAGGGTCAAATTAAGGTTTTTGAACTGTCCAGTGATGACCTTTACTGACCTCTCAGTAAAGCAAGACATTTACTACAAAATCATTCATTTAGCTGTAATCTGATAAATATAGTCACCAAAAGAGACTATTTCTATCTTTGATTTTAGGCTGATGTGATCAAAAGAATAACTTTTGTCATTTTCATGATGTGTGCTTTTAAGCTGTGTTATTCTTTAAGAGTTAAACTGTGTTCACTGCTGTGTTAAAGGGAAATCTCGGGTCACAGAGACCCGACTGTTTTGTTTAGAAATAAGAAGACAGTTTAATCCGTTGTTTTTCATGAACAAGGCTCCAGCTTCTCTGTCTTTTCCTAAACAAATCTCCCTCTGCTCTGGCTGTAACCTTGGGTCGTGATAAGACAAGTGAACTCCTCTCTTTGAATCCTGCTTTAAGTTCTAAGCTGTGGCTGGAACGCAGAGTCTGCAGGAGTCGCAAGAGTCTGCAAGAGTCTGCAGAGTTTGGAAGGAACCAGCAGGTTCCTCAGAGTTTCTGGGAGCTTCGAAAGATGATGTGAACTTTCCAAAGAGCTGAATGACCAGTAGTCACGCGCTAAGGACTCGTCATCCAGCTGGGACTGATAACATGTTGTTATGGGTCCACTTTTAAGGAGCAGAGCTCAAAAACTTTGTTTATTCCCTCCTGGAATAAGTTTATCTTGAAGTCAGAGGCCTGAAGCTGACATATTCTCTGATGACCAAGCGAAAACCAGGAGACGTTGGAAAACGTAAACCAGAACCCTGCTTGAAGGTATTGTACTGGTCCCCACAAGGACCCGTGCATCTGAAAAGCTACAAGGTCTTCCCTCTTACCGGGCCGTCGTCAAAAGGTAAAGAGCTGTTTACAAAACGTACCTGGATTTTAGCAGAAGTCGGAGGAGAAGTGTCACTCTGGTATCATGCTCACGATAATTTCTTCTTAAATCTTTCCTCCTATTCTTTCCCCTCTCAATCTAAGCTGGAAACTATAATTAAGCTGAAGAGCCCACAGACTAAATATGTTAACATCCAATATTGAAGTCTGTTGTGTTAAATTTAAGTGTGCTGACGTATTAATTTGAAAGAAAGTGAAATCATGTCAATCAAGTGTAATGGTGTTAATTTAGTTGATTCATTTTAAATAAATGATAGTGTCTCTTTGACATATCAAACTAAGTTAACGTCTTTGTCACTTAATGGCTTTGTGTATTTATCCATCATAAAGATCACAGAGATATTGGGTAAACTGAAAAAGAACAGAATCCGTGAATTTACTATTCAATCTGAATAAGTAAATTAATTAAGGTAAAAAGGAGATCAGTATCAAAACTGACCCTCCCCCATAACCCCTTACATATGTAATTAAAAAATTTTTTTTAAATCCACACAAGTCCTTATTTACGTAATGAGGCAGAAATGCATGAGGTGAAGTGAAAACAGGAGACAGAAAAATGTTAAAGCAACACATTTAATAGACAAATAAAAATAAACTCATGCATATGCATACATATTGCAACCAATGCCAAACTTGTCTCTGATTTTGCTTGTCTTGACCCTAAAAACTTTTCAGAGATAAGGCTTAAAGGACTCAAGAGCTCAGCACTTCAAGAAATCAGCAAAAATCTGCTTAGATTTGATGAGAGAGCCACAGTGAGTACTTTACACACAAAGCTGTCCAGTCCAGCATCCCAGTGGGATATGCTCAAGAAGTCCCCTCTGGAAGAGTCCACTGTCAGGTACTGAGATGGAACAGGGTGGCCAGGAGGGCTCAGTTGAACCAGAGCTTGAACTTGAAAGCAGGGCTTGTTCTTCTTGCAGAAACTGTGTTATCTGTGTTTACCTTATATTGACACAGTATAACCTTTTCACAGATTATATACATATAACCCAGTTATAGGGCTGGCATACAAATATTTGTTGACCCTTTCATTGTCTCAGGTTGCATGTGAAAGAAGCTTCTCTACTCTCAAGTTCATCAAGAATAGACTACGAAGCACACTTAACCAGGAGCATTTGGAGGCATAGAAAGAACTTCTTATGTCCATTGACAATGACAAAGTAACAAATATGGTGGCAGAAACTAGTGCACTTCTTAGGCCCTTACTGATGCTGATCACATGTCAAACTCGAGGCCCATGGGCCAAATCTGGTCTCATTGACATTTTATCTGGCCTCAAATTTAATATTTTAATTGTAAAATAGTTTTATGGTTTATCTTTTTGTCACTGTATTTAGTGCAAACTTCTCATGACAGCTGGCCAATGTTCAAGCCAACAAAATTACGTTTTGAGTTTTTCAGTTATCTTTGAGTCTGATATGGAAAGAGCAACAAAGAATTGACTTATCTTTTTCTGTTTTTTAAGTCAACTAATTTAGTTTTTTTCCCCACCTGATTTGCTGAATTGTAACAAAATGTAACAAAAAATTATAACAAAAAAAATGTTGTTGATTGTATTGCAATTAAGAAAAATTATAGGCTACATTTTTGCCTAATATTTTTAAAATGTGAAAAAATGGGCCACTCTTGGCCATTAAACTCCCGGGCTGAAAAGATGTCCCACTCCGCCCCTTTCATCAACACATGCTCAACACTTTCTGTTTCTCCACAGTTACCACACTTATCATCAGCCCTCTTCCCCATCATGTACATCGTGTCATTAAGACAAGTATGTCCCACCCTCAATCTCATAATTATTATTTCATCCCTTCTTTTACTTCCTCTAATATCCTTCATTATAACGGATTTCTGAATCCTATAGAATCGTCTTCCTTTCCCATCCTCATCCCAACTCATTTGCCAGTCCTCCATCTCTTTCTTTTTAATCATTGATTTTCCCTCACCTTTCCCATATATATATATTCCCACTTAATTTAGATAAAACTAAATTCATGATATTTGGAAATAGTAAAAAACAAGAAAATAATCTAATTAAAATAATTATTGACAATGTTGATTTACAACAAGTCCATGAAATAAAATGTTTGGGTGTCATATTAGATGATACATTTAGTTGGAAACCACAGATCTGCCTAGTTAAATCTAAAATAGCCAAAAGTGTTGCTGTTCTGAGAGGAATTAGTTTTGTCCTGGACTACAAATCTTTGTTTATTCTGTATAACACACTCATTGTACCACATTTGACATATTGTGTGGAAGTTTGGGGGAATACATACAAAACAAATTTACATTCGTTATACGTCATACAAAAAAAAACTATCAGAATACTACATAAAGTGGGATATTGGGATCACACAAACCAGTTATTTTTTAAATCAAATATATTGAAATTCTGGGACCTTGTAACATTTAAAACTGTACAATTCATGTTTAAGGTCAGAAATCATCAACTTCCACCCAATATACAGAAAATGTTTTGTGACCGAGAGGGCGGTTATAATTTAAGAGGTGAAGGACATTTTAAAAAACAATGTATAAGAACAACCAGGAAGAGTTTTTGTTTGTCGGTGTGTGGAGTAAATGTGTGGAATGGATTGAATGATGAATTAAAAAAAAGTTCAAATATAAACCAGCTTAAAAAAACGATTTAAAAAGGAACTTATTGCAAAATATGTTCTATAAGCTGAGTGTTTTAAAGCCTATAAATGCTATTGATGATATAAATAGTGTTTAAATACAGTAATTGTTTGTCTTTAAAATCATGTAAAGTGGAAACAAGTTGTCTCGTTTTGGTATTTTGACAGTTAATTGATTATAAATTGAGGAGTATGAAAGGGGCAGGACATTATAAGATATTGTATCTTCTACCTGCTCCTTTTCGAACAGAAAACATAAAATTTGCATGTCACTTGGGCATAATTATTTGTTTTAACTTTTATTTTTTTGTTGTGTTACCCTATTTTAATTCTTTTTCTTTCTTGATTGTCTTTTCTGTCTGTTCGAAATAAATAAATAAATAAATAAATAAATAAATATGGAATTTGAACTATCCATTCCCTGTTCAGTGCAGATTTGGCCAGTTCGTCCGCCCTTTCGTTCCCTTCTATACCTTCATGCGCTGGAACCCAACAGAAATGCACGTCAATTCCTCCTCTTTGCAATCTAAACAATGTATGATGAATTTCTAGAATGAGGTCCTTCCTACTGTTCGCATTTGAATGTATACTGTCTAGTACCGCCAGCGAATCTGTGAATATGACTACTCTATCTGGTCTAACTTCTTCAATCCATTCTAAACTAAATATTATTGCCATCGTTTCTGCCGTGTAAACTGATAAGTGATCCGATATTCTTTGTACAATACATACATCAAATTCAGGAATGAAGACCCCTGAACCCACTCTTCCCTTCGTGTTTTTTGACCCATCAGTATAAATGTGTAAGTAATTATAATACGATTCCTTAATGTATCTACTAACTTTACCTCTTATTTCATTATAATTCCAGTCTTGTTTCCAAATCAGCAGTTTCTTGTCTACATTACCTCCTGGCAATAACCAGGGTGATATAACACTTAGCGGATTACTATTAGCAAATTCTTTATCTTGTATTCCATATAATTCTGCAAGTGTATTTATTTTCCATCCGAATCCT
Source organism: Garcialebias charrua (assembly GCA_038048925.1). Classification (NCBI taxonomy): domain Eukaryota; kingdom Metazoa; phylum Chordata; class Actinopteri; order Cyprinodontiformes; family Rivulidae; genus Garcialebias; species Garcialebias charrua. Next base: position 25,554 of record JBBPBX010022587.1, read on the forward strand.
CTCCTATGAAATTCATTGTACTCCCAGCAGTTTTGAAGGGTCAAGGCTGCCGGGTTTCCTTCTTCATTTCCTTTAAGTTTTATCCAATAGGAGAGTGACAGTTTAGTTCTCCGAGCCTCTAAAGGCATTTCACCAGTTTCTATTAGTACAGCTTTTATGGGGGTCGTTTTCATTGCTCCCATACATATCCGAAGAGCTCTTGATTGTATTCTATCCAATTTATTTAATTTAGTTAATGTTGCAGCTCCATATACTATACTTCCGTAATCTAGTACTGATCGTATAAGGGCTCTGTATAAATTTAATAGAGATGTTTTGTCAGCTCCCCAATTGTTTCCTGCAACTGCTTTAAGTAAGTTAATCGCTTTTTTACATTTTGTTTCCACCAGAGTCAAATGCACCTGCCATGAACACTTATCATCCAACAACACACCTAAATATTTAAATTAATTTACCCGCGTAATCGGCTTCCCATACAATAGTAATTGATCGACTTTGAGATTCTTTTTATTAGTTATTACCATGTAGTTAGATTATTTATTGATAGGTTAAATCCCCATTCATAAATCCCCATTCATACGACCACTTTTCTATTTGTTTCATTGCTTCATTCATGCATTTAACTACATGTCTAACATTTCTACTCCTTAACCAGATAGTTCCATCGTCAGCATATAATGCATATTTAAAACCTCTATCCAGATTATTAAACATATCATTGATCATTATGTTGAATAGAATCGGACTTATTACACTCCCTTGTGGCGTGCCGTTTTCTATTTTATAATCTCCAGACATTTCACCTCCTACTTTTACTCTAATAGACCTATCCTTCAGGAAGCTTGTGATCCAGTTTTACATTCTCCCATCTATTCCCAGTTGTTCCAGTTTTATGAGTAATCCTTCCCTCCACATTGTATCATATGCCTTTTCAATATCTAAGAAAATTATTATCATAATCTCCTTCATTTTCAGTGTTTTCTCCATATCAGTACTGACTCTAACTAATGCATCCGTTGTGGATCTGCCGGTTCTAAATCCACTTTGACATTCGTTGATAATTCCTCTTTTTTCTAGAAAATATACCAGTCTATTTACTAATACTTTTTCCATTAATTTACCTAAGTGAGACGTTAGTGCTATAGGTCTGTAACTGTCTGCGGCTGTTGGATCCTCCCCTGGTTTAGGAAAAAGTAGGACGGTAGCTTTCTTCCAATTCTGTGGAACTATGCCTTCATCCCATATTTTATTGAAAAATTTCAGAAGAATTCTCAACGATGTGTCAGGTAATTGTCTTAGCATAATATAGTAGATATTGTCCTCGCCTGGAGCTGTATTTTTAGTGTCTTTCAATGCCATTGCCAGTTCCGTCATAGTTTTGTCTTCATCTAGTGTTGACCATGATCTACCTTTCTTCTGACCCACATTCAAAAATGTTTTAAGTTTCAGTCCTTTCTGTATCCTGTGTACGTGATCCAGGTGATCACCATTACCAACATCAGCAAATGCTCCTCCTAAGGTAGCCTGGCCCTCGCCATTCCTGCACAGCTCCGCTCAATTCTCATTTCCCTTCACGGCACAGTCTGGGACTTCACCCACCCACAAGGATTTCTCCGGTAGATTTTTGTTCGGACCAATCAGAGAACAGAAGGGGTGGAGTTTTGGACCCTAACCCACGCCCCCACCAGTCCCAGCGCGCAGAGCCCTATAAAAGGGCTCTGCCAGCGCTCAGTCAGCGAGCAGCGGCATGTTCTCATTCAAAGCGATGCAAAGCGATGCAGGATTGTTTTATATGTGACACAAATTTATTAATTTCCCCTTCTTAATCCCTTATCTGGAGTTTTCTTTTGTTTTTTTCCCCCAAAAGTTAAGTAATCGCTCCCTCGTCCTCCTTCTCCTCCACCCTCCTGCTGAGTAAAATGAACACGGAAATGCCTCAGGTTGTCACGAGAATTAAACTCGGGTTTTATTGCTGACCGAGTCCCTGCAGATTTTCTGGTCTTTTGGTGAGCTGGACCAGCGATCCATGGTTTGATTTTATTGTATTAAAACGTTTTATAACATATAAACACTGAGTTTGCGCAGCGAGAGAAAAGCTGCAGGACTCCTGGAGCAGGGGGCGGAGCAGCTGTCAGTCAAGTTCACCAGAGCACGGGGGGTGGCTCTGAGGGGAGGGAGCAGAATGCTTTCCCTGTTCAAAATATCCAATGGTTTTGTTCCTAAGCAGAGGCCACGCCTCCAGCAAGAAACGTTTTTCAATGGGAAAAGTCCAGACCCTAGTACGAAGCGAAGTGAAGGACAAGGGTCTGGTTTAAACCAGGCTACTCCTAAGGTATCTGATTTTTCTTTATTGGTGACTGTGATTACATTATTTTTAATCAATACTGGGATTTTCACCTCAGTCCTTTTGGCATTCATCCTTTTAATCATTCGCCAAACCTGATAAATATTTATTCTATAGCCTATTTCCGAACAGTAATCCCTCCAAGTACTGTATTCTTCTTTGCATCCTTTATAGTTCTGCGAGCCATAGCTCTTTTCTTTTTGTAATCTATTAGATTAACCATGTTCATATTATGCTTTTGTAGGAGGCAGTGAGCCATGCAGAACCAGTCTGATGAAGCGGAGGGCTACGAGGAAGGTCTGCAGAAGATTCTGGCTCCAATGGACGTTGAGAGTCTCTGGAAGAAGGACCGCAGTCCGTTAGCAATGTGGATGGAGGTCTGCCCCTGCGAGGAGCCTGGGCCGTAACAACCTGATCATCTGACACAACATGAGCTGGTTTAAGCCTATCGATACAGACAGTCTCAGTACGACCCCCTAAATCTAAAAGGAAGTGTTTCGGACCTGGTTGAAGAACCCGAAACGGTCCATCATACAAAGGCTGTAGTGGTGTCCTGTGTGCATTGTGTTTGACAAAAACAAATTTAGAGGACTCCAGACTCTTAGGGACAAACGACTGCGGTAAACAATGGTGTACCGGGCCGGGGACACGAAAAGGGGCCTCCTGAGGTGAAAAATGTGGCAACGGTGGGGCGAATTGTGGTGAGGGTACCTCAGGTAAAAACTCACCGGGGACGCGCACAGGCTGACCGTAAACCAGTTCAGCCGGGGAAGAGCTCAGGTCTTCTTTGGTTGCGGTACGTAACCCCAACAAAACCCAGGGAAGACGGTCAATCCAGTTGTCACCGGTCAATGCAGCGCGAAGTGCGGCTTTCAATGACCTGTGAAACCGTTCACACAAACCATTAGCTTGGGGGTTGTAAGCGGTGGTCCTGTGAACGTTAGTCCCCAGACCCTTGGCCATGGTAGACCAAAGTTCAGAAACAAACTGCGGGCCCCTGTCCGATGTAATGTCTGAAGGGGGGCCAAAACGCGCCACCCAGGTAGACAAAAATGCCCGGGCCACCACTGCAGATGTCGTGGATGTCAGAGGAACCACCTCAGGCCACCTGGTGGTCCGGTCTATTATAGTCAGCAGATGAGTAAAACCCTGTGATGGAGGCAGAGGGCCCACCAGGTCTACGTGCACATGATCAAACCGCCGACCTGGGATGGAGAAGGGTTCCAAAGGTGCTTTGGTGTGTCTGTTAACCTTAGCACGCTGGCATGGGACACACGCTGCTGCCCACTCCTTAACCGCTTTACGCAGACCGGGCCAAACAAACTTTGCACTGACCAGTTTCACCGAGGCTCTAACACCTGGGTGAGAAAGGGAATGTAAGGAGTCAAAAACGCGGCGTCGCCATGAAACTGGAACCAGGGGGCGGGGCCTGCCAGTAGAAACATCACAGAGCAGGAGAGGCCCTCCGTCATTCACCTGCCGTTCCTCCAACTCGAGGCCTGTGGGCCCGGACTGGAGCTCGAGTATTTCTGCGTCGCCACGTTGGTCCGCAGCCATAGCAGAAAAATCTATGCCAACGTATACGGGAGAGATCAGCACCCGAGAGAGACAGTCAGCCACCACGTTGGATTTTCCAGCCACATGCTGAATGTCTGTAGTAAATTCAGACACCGCTGCGAGGTGGCGTTGCTGGCGAGCAGACCAGGGGTCAGAAATTTTTGACATCGCAAACACCAAGGGTTTGTGGTCAACATATGCAGTGAACCGGCGGCCCTCCAGGAAAAACCTGAAATGGCGTGTGGCCAGGTAAAGCGCCAGCAACTCTCTGTCAAAAACACTGTATTTAAGCTCGTTGTCCCGCAGCGTACGGCTGAAAAATGCAAGCGGCTGCCAAACCCCGGAAACCTGCTGTTCTAACACAGCCCCCACCGCAACATCAGATGCGTCGGTTGTTAAAGCTATTTGCGCCGCTGGGGATGGATGGGCCAAAAGGGCAGCAGTGGCCAGTGCAGCTTTAGCATCACCAAATGCCTGTAGGCGTTCTGGTGTCCAGTCAACACTGTCGTTGGGCTTTTTCTTTTTCAGCGCTCCATAGAGCGGTCGCAGCAGTTGTGCTGCCCCGGGGAGGAAACGGTTATAGAAGTTAACCATTCCCAAAAATTCTTGTAGCGCTTTAACAGACTGGGGCTGTGGGAAATCAGACACCGCCTGCACCTTGTTTGGTAATGGGACAGCACCACTTGCAGAAATGCGGTGGCCCAAAAAGTCAATGACTGGCAGTCCAAACTGGCATTTCGCTGTATTTACAATCAGGCCATGTGCTGCCAGGCGCTGAAAAACCTCACGGAGGTGGGACATGTGCTGCTCAGCCGAGCTGCTAGCCACCAGGACGTCATCCAGGTACACAAATACGAAGGACAGACCCCTTAGGACTGAATCCATCAACCGCTGAAATGTTTGTGCTGCACCTTTAAGACCAAAAGGCATGCGCAAAAACTCAAACAGGCCGAAAGGCGTGATAACAGCGGTCTTAGGGACATCCTCCACATGCACAGGAACCTGGTGGTACCCCCGTACTAAATCTACTTTAGAAAAAATGGAGGTCCCAGCCAGGTGCACTGAAAAATCCTGGATGTGGGGGATGGGATAACGATCGTTCTCTGTGATGTTATTAAGGCGGCGGAAATCCCCACATGGACGCCATTTGCCGTCTGCTTTGGGCACCATGTGCAGGGGGGAGGCCCACGGACTGTTTGAGCGTTGCACGATGCCTAAACGCTCCATGTTAGCAAACTCTTCCTGTGCTATTGCTAGCTTAGTAGCATCGAGGCGGCGTGCACGTGCGAACACCGGGGGGCCCGTTGTGGGAATATAATGTTCGACCCCATGTTTTGTGTTTGTGTTTGCAAAATCAGGAACAGTCAGCGAGGGGAATTCAGACAATAAACGCTGAAACACATTACCCGAAGCTAAAAAGTTAGCATGCATTAAAGGCCCAGCTCCTCGCGTCTCACAAGGCAGTGACGAAAAAGACACAGCGTCGATCAAACGTCTGTTAGCTAAATCAACAAGGAGCCCGTGAGCACAAAGAAAATCAGCCCCTAAAATAGGGACTGAGCTAGCAGCTACCACAAAGTTCCACTGGAAGTCCCGTTCATGGAAACACACAGTCACCAACCTTTCGCCAAACGTCTTGATGGGATAGCCGTTAGCCGCGGTTAGCTGCGGCCCGCAGCCTTCTGCCAACCTGTCGGAGCCAGTCGGGGGAACGAGGCTCTTCTGCGAGCCAGAGTCCACCAGGAACCGCCTCCCCGACCTCGAGTCTTCAATGAAAAGCAGCCTTTCCTTGTCGCCAACGGCCGCGACTGCTAGCGGGCGCTGGCGTTCTCGTTTCCCTGCGGCTTGAAGCTGCACGGTGGGATGCATCGCCGTGCTTTGGCGCCAAAACGCTGGTGGTAGAAACAAAAGGCGGCTCCTGACCGCCTGCGGGTAGCGACCCCTGCTACGACCGATGGCTCGTCCGGCGCTGAGGGCGTTGCTTGAAGCTGAGGTGCTGCTGGAGATCCGGGGACCGCCGCCTGGACCGCGAAAGTCCTCGCAGCCAGCAGGATGCGGTCGGCTTCGCGGGCCAGCGAGCGGTAATCCTTCTGCTGCAGAAACGAGGAGTTGGCCAGGGCGGTGCGCACTGGAGCCGGGAGCCGGCGGAGGAAGAGGTGGAGGAAGAGAAACTCACAGTCTGCTGATCCCCTCAAAGACAACATGCCTTCCATGAGCTCGAGAGCTGTGCCGTCGCCCAAATCGGAGAGGGAAAACAGTTTCTCGGCGCGCTCCGCGTCTGAGAGTGTGTAACGCTGCAGAAGGAGTTCTTTGAGGGCGTCGTATTTTCCTTGTGCAGGAGGGTCTTGTAGCAGGCTCATTACCCGCTGGGTGGACAATGGGTCCAGTGAAGCGACCACATGGTGGTATTTGGTGTCGTCTGCAGATATCCCGCGAAGAGCAAACTGTGATTCGATGTGGGCGAACCACGACTGAGGTGCGTGCAGCCAGAAGTCCGGGATTTTAACGGCCACCGCAAAAGCGAGTGGGGCCGCCGGTGGAGGTTCCACAACCGCGGACAGCTGAAGAGCGCTGGCTGGAGCTTCAGATATCGACATAGTCAATTCACGAGGGTCACCAGTGTAGGAGGCAGTGAAGAGACGACACAGGAGACGGGATGTAGATCTTCACTTTTAATCAACTCCTACTAAACTGGCGGGAAGCACCCAACACCGCCTTATATATCCAATACCACATCCGGTCCTCAGGACCTTTCACAATAAAACATCCTGTAATGCCTTCGGTCCACTGGGTGTGAGTAGAGCCCCCTAGTGGTCCACCACACTTTAATGTTTTTAACGCTACATTTCTCTTTTTAATTGCTATATTGCATTCTTCTGTCCACCACGGTACAATTTTAGATTTATTTTTCATAACCACTTTAGGAATGCTGGAAGTCGCTGCGTGTAAAATGTGCTCAGTCACCTCATCATTGCATTCATCAACATTTCCACTCAAATTTAGAATGTGGCATGATTTCTCACAGATAGTCTTGAATATTTCCCAATTAGCCTTGCCAACGCTCCATCTATATTCCGGAATTTTACTATGTTCTGTGCAATTATCATCTATGAAAGTACTAATCGTGAAATGATCACTACCTAATGTCGTGTCACCATTCACTCCCCATTCACATGATTTTGCAAGAGAGTCTGAAACAAGCGTCAAATCTAAACAAGACACTGTACCATTAGTTATATTAATTCTCGTTCCCTGACCATTGTTCAAACATATCATTGCATAATCATCCATCCATTCTTCTATGAAGTCGCCATTGTGGTTAGTATTGTTACTACCCCACAAGCTGTTGTGGGCGTTGAAATCACCACACCATACTTCTTTTCTGTTATTGTTTCCAGAAACGTCCTTAAACAAATTCAAGTCTATTGTTTTGCACAGATTATAATAGTTGATTATCCTAAGATTACCTATTTGCTTGAGTTTGAAAATTTCAATGACGACACATTCATGTTCAATATTGTTGACAATTGCTCTGTATGCTATTCCTGATTTGATAAAGGTAACACACCCTCCACCATTACACCCTGTGGCTTTATCTTTCCTGACTGAGTTATATCCTTGGATTTTAAAGCCTAGATGCGGTTTTAACCACGTTTCTTGGATGCATATAATGTCAGGAGCAATTCGTAAGTCGCAGATATATTTTTTGAGCTCTTGTCCGTTGGCTAACATACTCCTAGCATTCCACTGCAAAATGCGAAAAACCATCCTACTCCTTTCCTTGACTGGCTTCTGTAGAGTCAACCGTTAGTAGTGAATGTATCTGATCAGCCTGTAAGTCCTTCATATCTAAGAATTTTGCTGCGGCAGCAACAACCTCTTTAATTTTGTCACTTTTCTTTTTCATTTGTATAGTCACATTAACAATATGGCAAATAAAGGCTACAAACTTTTCTTTTTCCACAATCATGGATCTTTCATCAACTTTGCATTTGTGTGTACAAGCCTTATGTTGCTCTAATGGAATCAGAGTTGGTTGCCTCTGTTGACTGTTTGGTCCATAATTTTTCTGTACGGTTTCTATTTGTCTGGATTCAACCGGAACTACTTTTCCAACCTGCTTTAATGCCTCTGCGTATGTTATTTTTTCTGTAGTTTTAAGTCTTAGCGCTTCTTTTGCTTCTCTCTGTACTGCGCAGCCCCCATATGCTGCACTGTGGTCCCCTCTGCAGTTGCAACATTTCACCTTTGCATCCTTTTCGCATTTACCATAATCATGTGGTCCTCCACATCGTGCACACCTGGGTTTACCCCTGCACTCTTTAGCCACATGACCCATTCTTTGGCATATAAAACACCTGGTAGGATTGGGAATATATTCCCTAACTCTGAAGTTTATGTACCCCAGCTGAACACAATCTGGTACTGATTTTTCAAACTGCAGGATTACTGACAGTGTATCTGATACAACTCCTTCTCTTTTTGTTTTAATCCTAGTCACTCCAGTCACAGTTCCTCCTTTAAGTTCCTGTTTGATTTCTTCCACACTTATTCCAAGTGGTACTCTCGAAATTTCTCCCTTCAGTTTAATATTAGACCCTGGAATATATGTTTTGACATCACCTCCCATGAATGATGACATTTCTAATATTGTCTCTAATTGTTTTTTATTCTTAGCGTAGATGAGAATTGTTTTGTTGTTCAAAAGTTTAGCAAACTTGACAGCACCTATCTTTTCTTCGATACCCTTAGTTAACTTAATTGGGTGAGAGCAACGTCCCTCCTGCTGAAATTCTATGATAACCTTCAATTCCACCTCCCTGATAGCTTCCATCTGACTTTGACTGGATGTAGTTGGGTTTGCTCTTGACTTTTTATTCAGATCAACTCCATCATCGCTCTCTTGCGACCAACTCCTATCTCTATCCCTTCTAAGCTTTCTTTTAATTTTTGACGAATTAGCCATAACCCACTCCATTTCCTCTCCACTAATTCCTCCTGAACAGGAGGCCATGAAGCTGCAGTCAGCGCTCAGTTTATGCAATCCACCAATGTGTCCAGCTCCTACCCTGTGAAGAGTCAGTCCTCCTGCCCTTTGTCCGAGCGAGCAGGACTGTTGTTCTCTCCTCTCTCCGGTAGCTCCTCCTGATCAGCCACCAAACAGTCCTATGACTACTTGTCACCTTTAAACAAGCAGACTGACTGATTACAGAGTGAAGACACCTGAGATGCTGATCACAGGACACACAGTTTAACATGTCCCTGTGTGCCAATTAATTTAGTATTTTCTAGGGGTAACATTATTTTTGTTAAGACCAGTTTCATTAAATTGTTTTTTAAATAAGTCTGTTCATAGTTTAAAAACAGGTCAAAAGAATGTAATATTTCATGTTTTAGTCATTTCTTCTTTTTGTTACGCTTGACAATTATTTTTATTGACCTTTCTGTCTTTTACATTCCTTTAACTAAGCATACAGCCAAATTTTTCGGTCTGCTCAGATGACATATATCACATAAAAGCTTTAAAATATGTGCTTTGTGCCTCCAAAGAAATAGGAGTGAAAACAAAAAAGCTTCAAAACTAATTATCTTTCTCCATTATATAAATAGTGTCTTGTTTTTTGGAACTGTGAATGCCTGATGATTTTGATACAACAACCTTCAGCTGATCCATCTGTGTGTAAAGTCTTCTGCCAGTTGTCCTCTGGCAGCTCCCTTGTTGGTGCACGGGACTATTTTATGCCTGTCAAACACTCTCTGCTCTTTGAATAGGAAAGCTCCTCGGACGAGGAGCGAAAGGTCTTCTGTTACAAATATACAGTAGTCCAGTTGTTTCTGAATTGAACGTTTTTTGAATTCACTATATGCACCCCTAGGTATCTGTAGCAGGAGACCACCTCCACAGCTGCACCTCTGATGTCTAGGGGATGAAGAGGATCCTTATCCCTTCTGAAATCTACCATCTCCTAATAAGTATGGTACTATGTATTGAGTTATTACAAACTGTTTGTTCTTTTTATTGCCTCAAGGCCTTCAGCATCAACAGTTCAAACATCTCTATGTAATAAATGTCAATAAAACTGTTGCTTCACAAACCAGATGTTGAGTTGCCGACACCGGGGCCTTCAAGCAGGCATTAGACAGCGTCAGCGATTTAATGTAATTTGATGGACAGTCAGATAGCATAGTGGTCAGAACTATTAAACTGCATATGTAACAAGTTAAGCTACATTTATGTAGATTTACTAGTTGTTTTTTCAAACCACAATGGCTGCTTCTGTCTAGTGAACATTTTCAGCTCTAAAGTGAATTAAAGCTTGAGCCAGAAACATGACAGAACAGACGAGGACGACCAGAGGTGAATCCAGAGTCCTGAAATGATGACAGAATCTTTATTCAGCTGGGCTCCTCTGAAAAGTCCGTGGAATTCCTCAGTAGGAGGTTTGGGAGGGGTGAGAGCGTCAGGTTCCTGCAGGCATGTTGAGATAAGACGGCCTGTCAAGGCCAGTCGGGGAGCCGAATTCAGATAAACATGATTGTTTTGGGGACAGGCAGAACTTTAATGACATACCTTCAGTCTGTGTTGGTCCACTCGCTTTCGAAATGTCCAAATTAAATGACCATACCCAAGCCCGGATTTTCGCAGGGGCTTCCCAGGGCTGAAGCCCAAGGCCCCCGGCGTTTAGGGGGCCCCGCCCCCGAAGGATGGTTTTTTTGTTGTTGTGAACGGATAGTGTCTGAACTCATTCTGCTACTGCTGAAGTTCAGTCAGAACTCTGATTGAATCGCCATAGAACACAGCCTGTTACGTGCTTGAGAGAGCTGTGTGTGTCTGGAGAGGAGCAGAAGGAGGAGAGAAGCCCACTGCAGCTACGGAGCGGAGCCAACAAGGAGCACTCGTTAAGCAGTGACGTCACTCAAAGGGAGACGCTGCAAGCAGGATCACCCGAACCAGCATCTCAGGTTTCCCTCTGTATTTTGAAAATGTTCTGTTTGGTATCTTAGATTTCAAGACGAAAGACTCCTCTCATGCATTTATTATAAATTTGATCTTGTTTCTTGCTAAGTTTCACATCCATAAAAGTAAAATAATGCATAGGAAACCCTTTTTTGATCTTGTTGTAATGGACGTAAAACTGTATCTTGACTCAATCTCAGACTCAAATAACAAAAAGGCTACAAAAACAAAAAATATCTGTAATGAATACAATTTAACTCTGTATCTCGCATTTATTTATCTCTGTATTTTTGTTCTATTTTTTGTTTTATTTTTTGTTTGCTTATATATGTAATGGGTGTCAGAATCCCGGACCCGTTAGCAGCAGATGAAGCTGGAAAAACAGCATGTAAATGAGCACATGGGAGACGCAGTCTGTGTACTCCTGTTTCTCTCAGCTTATTTATTGAACAAACCAGCTCATTTAATTGTCAATACAGCCCAATTTATAGTTCAGTAATTTACTACATATATAATCTATGTAGACATTTTCCATCATAGACATAAACATCAACATTAACGTTCCTTTAAACAGGAATAATCCCATCAACATCATATTTTGTCATCATAGACATAAACATCAACATTAACGTTCCTTTAAACAGGAATAATCCCATCAACATCATATTTTGTCACAATTCCCTCAGGCAACATGTACCTTCAATTCACTGCACTTTATATGCATATTTATTCACACACAGTGACATATTTCATGGGCATGTATGTTACAATTATTGTAAACTGGCATAACTATCTTTGAATTCAAACTACTTTAAATGAATGCATTAAATCACAGTTTAACCTTCCCAACACTGTGTTTAGAACATAAATAAACCACACAGCCTGATAACAGTACAATACTCTCATACCAGGGAATATATTCCCTACTTACTTTACAAGTAATTACCGTTAGTAATTCAGTGGTTGCACCTAGCCCGTCTTACCCACCGCTAGTGCTAACCAGCTAGCATCACGGCCTGTTGGCTACTTATACACAACAAACTCTTCTAATATCTTTTAACACATTGACACATTTCCCTAAGCATTTTGCAAACAGTATTAAATGATGAACAGTACTTGGTTAAAATAAACTTGAAGGTTATTCTCACCTGGAAAAACAGCATGTAAATGAGCACATGGGAGACGCAGTCTGTGTTACTCCTTTTTCTCTCAGCTTATGAGAAACGGCAGAGCAACAGGCAGCTCAGAGTCCCCATGCGTCACCTACTGGTGAAACACCGTTATTACACCCCTCGTCACTAACCCCTGTTAACAACAAATAAAATATCTTCTTATCAGAACCCCATAAACATTTAAAGAAATGCATGTTTGTTTGTTTTTTTTCTTCCACTTTTGTGAGCACACACCAGTGGGCATCACACACTCCCGGCAAAAATAAAAATGGCTCTGACATAAAAAACTTAAAACAGATTGTCCTTAAACCCAATTTCACCAAATAAACCTTCTCAACCGCATAGCAATCTGGGTGGAATGCTCACAAATGGTGTGTGGTAAATATGATGTTGCCATGGAAGTTGAGTACACAAAAAAGAATTTGGGTACTGCACACTCAGTGAAGAACTAGGTAAATATGAATATTGCATTGGGTGAACAAAAACTGCATTCAGATTTGCATGTGACTGTACTGATGGCTCCCCCAATGAGTCATACGTGAGGAAGTGCCTGGGCCTTTTATTGCGTGTTGACCTCCTGACTTCTGTCTGATCAAGTTCAGCAGGAGGAATCATGAATCGATTTTCAGGCTCTGGCCCTACGGATCGGTTGATCTCCTCCTCTTCCACAGGTCTGGGCGAGACAGGTATGGTTGCGTCCATGTCTTGCTCAGGTGCATCGTTTAGAGATTCCAAGATGGCTTCTGGTGAATATTCAGTAGGTGTCTGATTTTCATCCCCAACTGTTTCAGGGGTTCTCCCAGAAGTTTGAGACAAAGTTGTCTGAGGCAACGGAGATGTCTCGTATGGAAACCTTTGCTCAGTTCTCTGTACTGGTACCCTAAGCCAGTATCCTGAGGGGAAATTATCATCTGAATCAGATGTTTCACCATTAATCTCTTCCCTCTCTGTTCTTGTGTCCTTTCCTTGCCTTTGTTTGTGGGTCTGTTTTCTGGCAGGAACCAACTTTGTTTGGTGCAGTGTCTCTTCCACAGGTAAGTCGTTTACCAGCATAAGGAGGTTGCGATGCAACGTCCTGGTCTTACTCTGGTCTCCTGATTCAGGGCAGACAACATACACTGGGTTGTCCGCTAGCTGTCTTTTAACTAAGTAAACAGTTTTCTCCCAGTAAGTCCGTAATTTACCCGGTCCCCCACGTTCACGGAAGTTCCGGACTAAAACTCTGTCTCCTGGGTGCAGAGTTACTCCTTTTGCCTTCCTGTCGTATGTCACTTTCCCCTTTGCACTAGCCTTGGTGCTGCTTTCACTGGCAATCCGGTAAGCTTGTGACATCCGCTCTGCCCATTTCTCTGCATATCCTTTAGGTGTTTCCGACTCTTTGTCTCCAGCCAATCCAAACAACAAGTCAACTGGGAGGTGTGGGTGACGGCCATAAAGAAGGAAAAAAGGTGAGTAGCCTGTTGACTCGTGGCGTGTGCAATTGTACGCATGTACAACCTGCGGGAGGTGATCCTTCCACCGCAGCTTTTCACTATCAGTCAAGGTCCGTAACATCTGGAGGATGGTGCGATTTAGCCTCTCGACTGGATTCCCTTGGGGATGATATGGTGTTGTTCGTGAGTGCCTCACCCCAGACAACAACTGCAAAGTTTGGAACAACTTATTTTCAAATTCACGACCCTGGTCGTGATGCAGCTTTGATGGATATCCAAATCGAGGAATGAAGTCATTGAACATTAGTTCAGCAGCTGTCCTTCCACTTTTATTTCTTGTGGGATATGCCTGAGCAAATCTTGTAAAATGATCAACCACAACTAATATATATTCAAACCCTCCCACGCTGGCTTCTAAGTGCAGATAATCAATACACACCAGCTCTAGGGGGAAACTGGAAGTGATACTACACATAGGTGCTCGGTCATATGTGACAGGTTTCTTGGCTTTGATGCACAAACACTTTTGAGTGACATATTCTTCAATTTCTTTAGCCATGAATGGCCAGTAAAACCTGTCCCTTGCCAAATGGAGCACTTTCTCTGTGCCCACGTGGCTCATCTCATTGTGCAGATGTTTCAGGGCTAATGATCGATACTTGGTAGGAAGGACAAGTTGTTTTTTCTCTCTCGCAAATCTGTAAAGGAGGTTGTTTTCCAAACGGAGTTTACTCCATTCATGCAGCAATTTCTGAGTGTCTCTGCCAACTGTTTTACGTATTCCCTCTGTTAACGTAATGTTGGATGCTTTCATTTCTCTGACCTGGCCTATGGCTGAATCCTCTTTTTGTGCCTTGACAAGATCCTCATGGCTTATGGTCGGGAGATCAGAATGGGGTTGTTGGTCAGAACCTTTGGAAGAAGTAATGAGTGCTGCCACCCATGCTACATCTTTGCGCCAAGCTGCTTGACTCCCATCCCATGTTGCACACACCGCTTCATCTGGGAAATCCTCAGTGCAAGTCTTCCCATACGTCTCCATATCAAGAGGAAAACGAGACAGTGTATCAGCATCTATATTGGACTTCCCAGGCCGGTATCTAATGTCGAACCGAAAATCTGAGAGTTCACCCACCCACCTATGACCAACTGCATTAAGTTTGGCTGTACTTAAAATGTAGGTCAACGGGTTGTTGTCTGTGTACACCGTAAAGTGAGGGGCATAGTACAGGTAATCACGGAATTTCTCACACACGGCCCATTTCAATGCAAGAAACTCGAGTTTCCCACTGTGCAGATGGTAATTGCGTTCGGCTGGTGTAAGTGTCCTGGAACCGTACCCAATCACTCTCAGTTTCTCATTCTGCTGTTGGTACAAAATGGCTCCCAACCCCTGGTCTGATGCATCGGTATGCAGGACAAATGGTAGACTAAAATCCGGATATGCCAGAACAGGTGGATTTGTTAGGACACTAATTAGCTGTTCAAGAGCTTCCTGGTGTTTGGTGGTCCAGTTAACTGGCGCTCTGGAAGATAGTTGGGGTTGTTTGGCCTTCCCAGCTGTACCTGATTTATTCTGGAGCAGCTCATAGATCGGTTTAGCAATCCGGGAAAAATCCTGGATATATGAGCGGTAATAGCCGAGAAATCCAGCCAATCTCCTAACCTCTCCGACTGTCGTTGGTTGCTTTTTAGTCAATGTGTGGATCGCTTCCAAATCATGGGGATCTACTTTGACCCCTTCGGCAGACACAAGACGACCCACATATCGAACTTCTGACTTGAACAGTTCACATTTTTCAGCTCTCAGTTTCACTCCATGACGTTGGAGGGCCTGTAGGACCTGGCGGAGTGCTTCAACATGTTCCATAAATGACTTGGAATAGCAAAGTACATCATCTAGATATGGAATGCAGCACTCATCTCGAAGTGGTCCTAACATTTCCTCCATACTCCGCTGAAATGTTGCAGGGGCGTTCGAAAGCCCAAATGGGATTCGAACCCACTCATAGAGTCCCCACGGGGTGATAAAGGCGGTGAATTGGCGCGACTTCTCTGCAACAAAACCTTGGTGATAGGCTTTGCCCTGGTCTAGAATACTAAACCATGCATTTCCTCCAAGGGTGTCGGTCAAGTCCTTTATTCTGGGTAGTGGGTGTCGATCAGGTACCGTCTTTTTGTTTAAGAGGCGATAATCAATACATAGCCGCAGGCTGCCGTCTTTCTTTCGAACACACACAACCGGTGCAGAGTAC